>CAXIVR010000009.1:92098130-92148130 GCA_964035755.1 Teleogryllus oceanicus
CGTCGTAGCAGTGACCCGATACTTCGGGCAAAGAGGAGGGAACTTGTTCCCGGTGCATTGTTTAGACTCCGGTACTAGCCTGGAAAGCTAGGAGCTCTGAGGTGGCAGGGCGGCCCGACCCCGGCATTGTATGGGGAGGTCACCGTGAGGGTCAATTGCGTTCTGGCGGGGCACAGATACCAGCCTAGGGGGCGTACGATTACGTCTGCGGGGTGCGGATAGCGTATAGGTGCCCACCCCAGGGTGAATTCCCCCTGGTAAAGTACAAGTGCGTGATAGGTGAGCTTCACCATTTACCATTAGATAACGCGTCAAAAACACCAAATTCAAAAAATGATTGTTTCATGATTAAGATATATTAGGTATGGAAATTAAGAATTACGAAAAATATTTTTCATTGTATATTGCGAAATTTATACCCGGAGCACATTCTATTCGCCGAAGATTCGGGCCGCGTCGCCCCGGAAGGCGAGGGCTCAACTCCCCTGCTGATGTACGGGAACTATCACTGCGCGTACCTTACGTTAAAGAAGAACTTGAAAGCCGTGTTCTTCGTCTCGAGTGCATTCTTGGCATCTTCGGAACATATTCTGATTTACCTCTGAAGGAAGTCTCGCGGAATTGCTGCAATTTTCTCTTCAATAGAGCGCTGGAGCTCTTCCTTCGAATGCAGGTTTTCTGCATGCACCGGATCTTTCAAATGCCATCGAAGGAAAGTTACAAAGGGTCAGATCAAGTGATCTAGGAGACCATAACCGACGACGAATTATTCTATCGCCACTATATTCAGTACTTAAAAAGTTCACAGATCGAACACCAGTGTGAGCAGTTGACAAATCCTGTTAAAAGTACCAATATAGCCTTTCTTCTGGTGTCAGTTGTTCGAAGAATAATGTCAATATCTGATTTATGTAAACATCAAGTATTGTAGGTATTGGGATAACCAAACCACACTAGTAAAAATAAATAATACATATTTATTTTATGCCCAAAAGTACCTTTCGAGTACAATATTTTCCCATCCTCGGTGGGTCTTGTCCAAAAAGGATGGGAACATATTGTTCCCGAAAGGTACTTTTGGGCATAAAATAAATATATATTATTTACTTTTACTATTGTGGTTTGGTTATCCCCATACCTATAATGGATTACCGCAAGATATCGGCTACCACCACGGAATGTAAACATCAACATTAACGGTGGTGGTGAAAAAAAATTGGGTCCTATAATTCTTGTGAAGTTCAACGAACACCACTCATCGTGAAACAGCTGATGGTTTTCTGCACTCCCATAGCGGTTGTTTTGTCTCTTGTATCCACTCAGAAAAGAGAATCACAATATGTTTCGTAGGTGCCAAGAATGCATTCGAGTCTTAAGGACACCGCTTTTAGAATATTCTTTGAGATAAATTGAGCGCATTCTTAGTTCCCGTATATCAAAAGTTGACTCTGCGCTTCGCTGGGCGTGCGAGCACTCGTCTCCTCGGCGACGGAGCTCGCTGCCGTATTTTCGATAACGAGAAAATGTCCAATTCGAACGAGAAAATGTCCACCCGGTTGGTTGATTACTGATTCCGGGCGTGTCAACAGTTTAGGTCATTATTCCCGTAAGTGTAGTTCATCTTTTTCCCTCGTGAGGTGGCGGTGATCTTACCCCGCTGGATGGCGAGATCCGGCGCCGACCTACCGTCGGCTAGCGGGGTTTTCCACTCAACCAGGACTCTCCCACCAGCGGAGCACCGCCCCAGCCGGAACGAGCTCTAAGCTCCCGACCGGTCTCCCGGAATACGTGGTAGTGTAGTGCATAGTGTTAGTGTGTGTGAGTGAGGGGGTAGGACAAGGATGAGGAAGGAAAGATCGCGCGCGGTCCGTGGCCCGTTTGTTAGGGTACTGCTCCGGCATTCGCCTGGTGTTGATCGGAGAAACCACGGAAAACTACCGATCAGAGCAGCCGGCCGCTAGAATTCTCCTCCAGACAGCTATTGAATTCGACCTAGCTGGAAAGCTAGTGTCGAAAATCCTCAGTTGATGCACTGAGCTACCGCTCCTCGTTCCACCCTGTATTTTAAACACCTACATATGTAATACATAAAAATATGTATAACACCTATTTATATAATCATGTGCTAATTTACACACGTATTAAGATTTGTTTGAAGTAGTTTCACACTGTGTACGAATTACGAATCGTATGAGGTATTTTGTTGTTTTTTCCATTACTTGTTTATTGCCTTGGTTGGTTCCTTTTCGTCAAATGTGTTGCCCTCTTCTATTAATCTTTGGTTGCGACAAATCACCACCTAATTTAAATCGAGGTAATGGTTTCAAATGGTCTAACACGCCTGCAAGTTGCTGTTTTACTACGCTTATTTAATAGTGACGGTTACATATTAATACAATATGTAACCCAGACGAGGCAGTTCACTATCCAATTTAACTTTTAAGCATTTTAGTACGAGTAATCCTCATCGTAAGACAGCCAAAACTTGGAGAACCTTTCATATTACTTAGAAGATATCTAAGCCTATCAAAACATTGCAATATAATTCGTTTGAGTGTCAGTGCATTATAACTTAATATATTCATTGAAGCTGTTATTCTTTCCAGCAGAGCAAAAGGAGAAAAGATTTTCAGATAATTCCAGTAATATCCAGAAACTAGCCGTTTCAGTTCAAGAGACTACAGTTGGAGAGAAAAGATGCATTGTGTTCAGTAATTTCAGAGATTTCAAGTTAATTTTATCGATTAAAAATACATTCTTCAAGTTATTTAATATATATTAGCTAAAGTGACAATTACAACACTATTCAAATTCTTTTCTGTTCAAATTTCAATTTTTTTCTAAAATTCAGTAATTTTCTCACAAGGATAATACATACTTTGTACTGAATATGTTTCAGTACTGTGTAGATCACGATATGGTTCATGTAACATTTCCAATTTCAAGCACCCTGTGAGTGAAGGAAAAATATATTGACGTTAATGCGTCAGCGTGGACATAACAATGATTGCATTAAAAAATGCACCAGAAAATATTCAATAGTGCTCGTAATTGACATAAACTATTTATGTTACCTGTGAGAACTACATAAACTCAATTCGCGATTTGAAAACAATAAATGCAAACGCAATTTTCAGATTAATAGTTATTTGTGGGACAAGAGAGTGATTTCCCCAGAGTCGTTTGTCGCTCGAACGCGCGACACAATAGTGATAATTTTCACGAGTTCATCCCTCTTTACGCACGCGCTGCCGATTTTATTGTATTTAATGACGCATTTCGGTTGGTTTATTTATTAGTGATCCTGGGCGCGTCAACTACTAAGGTCATCCCGTAGGTATAGTGCATGTTTCTATTGCGAGATGTGGTGGTGATCTTCCCCCGCTGGATGATGAGATCCGGCGCTGACCTATAATTGGCCAGCGGGGTTTCTCTAACTAGAGGTCCTGCAGCGGGGTACTGCCCCAACCGGGACAAGCTACGAGCTCCCGATCGGTGTCCCCAGTTGTATGGTAGTATAGTGCATATAAGAGTAAGTGCGTGTAAGTAATGGGGTGAAGATAGGTCAAGGAATTGGAAGGAAAGATGGCGCGCGGTCCGTGGCACGCTTGTTAGAATACTGCTCCGGCATACTCCTGGTATTGATAGGAGAAACGAAGAAAAACTACCTATCAGAGCAGTGGGCCCCTAGAATTCTTCTCTGTGCAGTGACAGAACTCAACCTACCTATCTGGCTAGTGTCGAAAATGCTGCTGCCGTCTGGATCCCGTTCAGAAGCACAGCAGTGACATCAGATGATGCCCTGAGTCACCTCTCCCGGTGACACGATTCGTAAGTCTTGACTCTTGTTGAATATAGATTTACTCAATTGAACGACGCAAGGAGCAATTAACTGGCATATAACTGGACGGTTGGTATTAATGTGGATTTTTTATTGTATATATAGGTAAATTTTATCCCTTGCTTTCGCTTCGGAATGAGTGGCATCATTACCAGGAACCAATAAAAATGTGGTCGCTTTAAGGAGGTGGGGGTTCCCATATTCTAACACAAGTAACGAACAATTGAAGATTATGGAAAACGAACTTTCTCGCAAAGTTTGTGCGATAATTATTATATTTTAAACATCAAATTGAAAATAAATGTGATTAAAATTAATCAAAAATGTATCTAGTGACTCACTTTTAAATGTTTTAAAATCAGTGTGAAATTTAATTCAGTTAATGATGTCACTGAGTTAACTGAAGGAATTGGGGAAGAGTGTTCAGGGAATATTCTTGTCAAGGGAGGGGGTGTAAGTGTTACAAGCGGGTGGTGGTAAAAGACAAATTTTCGAACGCATTTTTTTTGAATGCCCCCAGTATAAGTGATTACAATATATTCTAAAGGAATTGAGAATTCCATCACGCGAATACTCAGATAAACAATTTCCAAGGTCACAGGGCTCAGCGCTCGTTGCTCGGTCGCAACGCACCATCTGCTTCCAATTTTAAGCGCCCCACGACCGAGAGCGACAGATGAATGTAGCGGCGCGCTGTTTGGGGCGGGGCGTCGACGGCCTTGGCACCGTGGTGCGAGGGTAAGGGGTGGGGGAGGGAGGCGATGACAACGACGCAGCGCCGCCCACCCGGGCGCCGACGGCGGCCCGCAGCGCGTCCGGCATTTGTTTCCGGGGCGTCCCCGGCGGCCGATGAATAATAGCAGGCGCGCAATCAATATGAGCGTTGCAACGGCGGGGCGGCAGGCACGACCGAGAGCGGCCATGTGCGAAGTGCAAACGCGGCCGCGAGAACATATGCAGTTTGTGTCGCGTACGAAAAAGGAAAAAAAAACAACAAAAAATAAAGGTCGAATGAAGACCAATGGGGGAACGTGCTCTGTCGATTTTTAACAGACTTTGGAACGAGGAGGTCATTCCAGTCATCGAGCATATTTCTATGTAGCCATAACTTCCGCAGTTATACGCCAAGTTAAATTATTTTTCTTTTATATTAAAGGACGTAATCTCCTAGTAGTGGCAGGGTAATTTAACGATATTACGATAATCCTGAGTTGTGGGAGATCTCAGAAAACAATGAGAAGAAGTTAAAGGCTAAGAAAATGGAGTTTTGGAGACGGATCTGTAGTGTAACGTTAATGGAAAAATCGGAAAAAATATAAAGCAGCAAATGGGTGTCATTTCGAATATAATGGATACAATAGAAGGAAGAAGGTTAAAATGATATGGGCATCTTAGAAGAATGCCGGAGGAAAGAACCATTAAAAACTTGGAGGTGGCAGGTGCCAATGCACAGAAAGAGAGGTAGACCAAGACTCACGTGGTATGATGGTGTGCAAGAGACAATAAGAGATCGTCACATCGAAAATGATGATTGGCAAGAAAGAAGAAGATGGAAGCTTGGGTGCGAGAGACGCCGCATGGTGTAGTTCCACTCGCAGAAGAAGAAGAAGAAGAAGAAGAAGAAGCGTGGCTTTTCATTTCATGCTGTTCAGAGTTTTGTTACAGATGAAAGTGAATCAGCAGTTTCATCTATTTTCCTTTCAGTGATTACTAAAACATTGAACGTGATCTGGAAACGTTTATCAACATTCCCGATGAAGACCTATATATACAGCTGAAAATATGATACATGCTATAAGTATACGTTCGAATGATTTAAAAAAACGCCATATATTTCTGATTTAAACATTTAAAAAAAAATTTGGAATTATAATGCACCACGTTGATCTTACAATTATTTATCAGAAGGTTCTTTTCATGTAGTTTATTTTCATGTAGTTTCTCATGTAATCCAAAAACAGTACAATCTGCAACACTCACTGAAAGTATTAAAAGTGACTAATTGCAATTTAGAAATAGTTTTATGTGGCTGAGAAAGAAATGATTTTATGTAGATATTTTATAAAACCCTTAAAAATATGAACTTCCAACTATTTTTATATCTTTTGAAATGAATGCAAAATGAGTTGTTTGTGAGCTAAAATTTCTTATGCAAACACTACCCTTTCTGGACGTAATATTGCCATTACAGTTCTAATGCCAATTAAGAAGAATCTTCTCGTATGCAGGAGAGGAATGGTGACTATTGCTCCTTGTTGCGCTTTACGAGCGTCTGTTGGAGGCTTTCAACTATTCATGACGCCAACCCAGTAGTTGCAACGATCGGCGCGCGTACCTACTGTGGTTACTTCCCCAAGGGAGTTAAGGAAAGAGAGAGGGAGGTAAAAAGAGAGAGAGGGAAAGAGAGGGGGGAAGGAGATAGGGAGAAAAAGAGAGGGGGAAGAGGGAAAAAAAGGGAAGAAAAAGAGAGGGGGAAAGAGATAGGGGAAGAAGAGAGAAAGAAGAGAGGAGGAAAAAGGAAAAGGGGGGGGGGGAAATAGAGGGGGAAAAGGAGGAAAGGGAAAGAGGGGGAGTGAGTAGAGGAAGAGATTTGGATGATCGACGAAGAGAAGACGTGACTTGTACGAGGAGGGGATAAAAAAGGTGGAAAATGGAAGGGAAAGATGAGCTACAGTGTTAGAGAACAGGGAGATGGCGAAATAGTAGTAAACCCATTGTATTAAATGAGATATGTTGCGACCTCCATCCTACTTTGTACCGTCCACCTATTTGGGTTTCACACATGTCCCGTCTAGCTGTAGAATGTGGCGCATCAATTACCTAACTCCCGTGACTTTGAGTAAAGGTAATTATTAAAAATTCCAGAAAAAATGTTTGTCTTGACCTGATTCTTACTTCTCTCTGCTGAAAAAGAATTTCTAGAATCCTTTCTTTGAAAACTAAGGGCAAATGAGAACTCACTGAATTTTGAATTTTAACATAAAGAGAATTTCTCAACAAAATTCTTAGATTCAAAACTAAAGAACACAGAAATACAAAATCACATAAGTTGAAACACACACTCAAAAAGAAATAAAACACACAAATACATTTCAATTGTTCAAATCGAAACCACACTTTTAAATAGAATTTGAACACTTCTTGAATTCTAAAGAGTGTCTTTCAATAACCTTGTCGTTTTTAAATTGCAAAAAATTTAAATTACATTTTTCTTCTTAAAGATGGCAGAAAATCTCAATTAATATAACTGACTTTTCATTTGTGTTCTAATGAACACATTCAATAAAAACAAGCTTTTGCTTTTACTCTGAAATACAACTTTCACTAGTTCTTCAATAACTCTGAAATTTAAATAAAATTTTGGCTCAATTGGATTATCAGTTGACCTCAAGTTAAATGATTTTACATAACTTAGGTTTGTTTCTCAACAAACGAAAAACTTTCACAACATATAATTGACTTCTTACTCTCTATTATTCAGTTCCTTTGCAATAAATTACACAAAAATAATTTCTTTCCTTTTCTAAACATTCTCTCAATTACTAATTAACCTATCACACCAATGAAAATCAGAGAGATTACTGAATACGTAATTAATGATTGCATAGTTATACACTGTTCAATCACTAGTATTCTCTACACTTTATTCCACTTATTTGAAAACATTAGGGCTTCCTATACCTGTTCTATTTTCCTATGCTCAAAATTATACAATAACCGTTAACCTTACTTGGTCGAGCTGGAACGTTCACTTTCTGAATCACCTCCCGGAGTCTTCTCACGTAACGGGAACTCGTAACGTAGAATCCGCCTCGCAGTGAAGTTCTCCTTTTCCGGATACTGCTATCTCAATTACACCGCAGTGTGCGAAGTAATACAGCAAAAAGTTGGCAGAAAACCAGAATATAAATCAGGAATCTCATCAAATAAATTCCAAGGTTGAGATTTACACCAAGAAAAATGAAAAAAAGGTGAAAATCATTCGTCCCGTATTAGCACGATCATCTATTCAGAATCATGTACGTTTTTACTGTCCTAAGATACGTAAGGTTAATTTGCATTGTTACTTTGCAGCATTTTTCTCTTATTAGAGAATTTTTTATAGAATTTGTTGCGTCATTGACGCAACGCGTCTCTTAAACCCTTGTTGGGCGTTGAGCGCTTGCGTGAAATAATCCTTCTTTACTTTCTTTGTCAAGTCTCGTCACGTCGCAGTCAGTCGATGCCTTTTATCGAGCCCAGCTTCTCCGAGCTGAGATTTCCTCCAAAGCAAATGCTTGCGTAACTTATTATTACTCTACTAACTGTCTCAGGAGTGTTACGTACGCAGCTGTCCAGACGAAAATGAGGTCGGATGGGGTATTATGTGCTGCTAGCTTCACTCTGCCGCCCCTACAGATTCTCCTGTCTTCCCCTTCGCGACCCCGCTCGCGCCGAGGCCATTGGCAACTCCCCTCTGGAGCGTTCTAGGGCTGCTATTGTCTGTGAGGAAGTGCGTTCACATTACTTTACGTCTGTGACTGTGGATTGCTTCAGTCTACCCAGTCTGGGTGGTTACAGTACGGATATTATCATTTCATTTATAGTGTTTGGTTGATTTTTTTGTGTTTCCAGGCGCGTCAACTTCTTTGGTCATTAGTCCCGTTAGTGTAGTGCATGTTTTTCTCCGGAGATGACGGTGATCTTTTTCCGCTGAATAGCGAGATCCGGCGCTGACCTACCGTCGGCTAGTGGGATTTTCCCCATACCAGAACTCTTCCACTAGCGGGGCACCGCCCCAGCCGGGGCAAGCCCTAAGCTCCCGACCGGTCTTCCGAAATGTGTGGTAGTGTAGTGCATGTTAGTGTAAGTGAGTGTGTATGTGTGTGTGTGTGTGAGTGAGTGTGTGTGTGTGTAATGGGAGAGGAGAGGACAAGGAAGAGGAAGGAAATATCGCGCGCGGTCCGTGGCCCGTTTGTTAGGGTACTGCTCCGGCATTCGCCTGTTGTTGATCGGAAAAACGACGGACAACTACCGATCAGAGCAGACGACCGCTATAATTCTCCTCCAGACAGCATTTTGCGTGTTTTTATTAAATCCTGACTGTGAACGATTTTTGACATTTTCTACGAGTAATTCCCTGAGTCAAATTGAGACACAGTCTGGACGATAAATTGAGCCGTCGGTTGTTATGATCGGTAGTTCTCTTGATTTCTTCTAACAAAACCAAGCAGGTGAGGAGCAGTATCTTAAAAATTATGCCGCCTTTGGGCAACCTTTTCTTCATCTTGTCCCCTCCTTTCTCCTTACACACATACACATTCACTAACATTTACTACACTTGCCATCCTTAACGGCGGCTTAGGGGTTGTTCCGGCCAGGACGGTGTCACACTGTGGATCACATAAGGAAAGGGTAATCCTGCGAGCTAACGTGTTGGTCTGTGTCGGATCTCACGTTCAAGCTGGGAATAAGTACCGCCACCTTCTACTTACTTCACTTTCTAAATTAGTGATCGTGGTAGTTCACACGCCCGAAAAACTACGTAACCAATCAATCAAGTTTTACAAACTTTCTGTTAACATACGTGAAAATCCTTTCGGAGAAGAAATCATGGTAGCCGTATACAACAAAAAATAATTAAAGAACTTTCATCATGGCGTTTGTATCTGGTATGGGAAAAAGTGTACATCCCAATCCACGTCCTGTCAACTGTACTAATGGGCTTGTCGGACCCAAAATGCTTCCCATAAAAGGACGCGAGTTCCTTCGTAAGGAACTGCCAAGGATGTTTGTCAATAACTTGTGTCTAATCGTCGGGATGAACATCTATTTGGCACTTTCCGATTTTAACTGATGATATGCAACTATATTTTTTCTGGTTTTGAAAACCTGTTGAGTCGACATTGTAATATTTAAATACGGTTGTCTACCACTTGTGCAAAAAATATAAAATTAGAGTTTTATATGTATATTTTTTTCGTTTACCCAAAGGAATGTTTTTCTAGGATTGAACCCGGCTATTCTACAGTTACAATACTGTAATTCACGCAGTGTATTGAAGCAAATAAAAATAGAGGCATGAAAAGGCGAAAAGAAAGTTACATGAGCTTGAATGTTATTGAGAAATGTAAATTGTGCTGTGGCTTCGGTAACTGCAAACGTTTCCTTATTTCTCTCAAGAGACACGCAACCTGCCGTGCACAGTTGTTGCAATCGTTGCCAGCATTATTTGGTTGCAGGCGCAAAGTCTGACTATGGGAAGCAAAAATGTGAATTATTATCATGAAAAAACTATCTATTCTATATTCTGTTATTGAAATAAATATAAATGAATTTCAATTATTCAAATTGTTATCTAAAAATACAATATTTTCTCGAAATTTGTTGTAACGTCTTTTGTTTAAATTTGGGACATAAATTATGACTTTCCAAAGTCTTCAGTGATATATCACTTAAAGAAGTTAAACAGACCATTGTAATATTCTATAAAACCATTTTGTAATTTATTCGTGTAATAAATGCTATCACTCTCCAATGAAGTACGAAACATTTCTGGGCTTTTACATGGTAGTTGTTGAGGTGCTCAAATTTCATTCATGTTGATACAAGTTGATTTTGTTTATTAATATCAACTGTTACTTTATACCCAACATACACAATTGACCCCTGGTAGCGGTAAGTATTTGATATTAATAGGCGGTACATAGATATTTCTTTGGAATTCTATGTGAGTGATTATGTAATATGTAAAAGATAAATGATATAATTCTTGTGCGACTAAATACTAAAATGCTTAATAAGGAAAGTCATCCGTCATTATTATTTGGGTAATTTATACTGATTCTGATTCACAATATTGCTGTATTGTTGCTTCAACTTAACTCGCGATGTAAATTACCTATCTAAATTATACACAGTTGCTAAATGTGAGGTGCCAAAGTTACTAATGAAAATGTGAAACCAATTTTACAAATTTCAGATTAGTAATTTAATATGGTATTTAGCCAAAACTGGCAGCTTGTGTAGAGGTTATCTGCTATTGCAGACTGGAGTATTTTGAAATATAATTGGCCGGCGCAAATCCTTTTACCAATACTAGGTAATTCACATTATAGTCGCGTAGAGTTCATAGAATTAATTCTACTTAACCTTAATAGCACGAAACAACGAACTAACAGTTTGTGAATTTCAGCCCTTTTAAACCCGACTACAAGAGAAACACATTTTCTTTGGGGAAACACGTTTGCTTATGATCGCTTTTTGTAAAGAAAGAAGAACAGCAAATAATTCAATATTTTGGTTGATACTGAGGCCTATTCAATGACTGACAAACCAAAGAAGCAATTTGTAACTTTTTGTAGCAGTTTTAATAAATTACTGCTCTATTTTTTAGCTTTTTAGAGATTATATACCTACAAAATTAATTTAATGGCAAAATATGTTCCAATCAACTTTTGTTGATATAAAGGTAATATCTATGTCTATATGTCTAAATCCATTTTGTGTTGCTATGTTTAAATCAAACTTTTGTGTGTGTACGGGTAACACATTTATATCTAATTATCGTTGATGTTTACGTCTGTTTCTGTTTACATGTTTAAATCAATTTTTGTTGATGTAAATTTCAAATATGTAGACCTAATTTTTTGTTGATGTAAACTGAATTTGCAGAATATTTTATTACATTTGCGTTTCTTTGTCCGTGTATTTCTAATAACGAACAATTTGTTTTCACGTTGGTTGTCTTGGGCATTTTGTATTACTCGTGAACAAGGGCGAAAAACGATGATGGTTCTACTGTAAATATTTTGCAGCAGTGGCCATTTTCACCATTGGTAGGCTATTTATTTTTTTACCAGGGTTATAATAATTGCTATTTTCAGTCACGCCGCGACTTACTTCAAGAAAGCTACTTACTGTCGTTTTATTTTCCCCTAACAGTGCTAAGGTGTGAAATGAGAACACAGTCATTTTAATTTCACAGCAAAATTTTCAACAGTTCGAATATTTTGCTAATGTCATGCGTTATTCATGGAAATCATTTAATAACACCTTACGAGGATTGGTGAACCTGTCACAAAATCAACTACAATGACCTGTGCGAGAAAAATCAATAATAAAAGGGAAGACCATGTGGCCTCATGCAGCGTCATTTGCGATGACATTTAGCGGGAAATGTGAGTGGCATTGAACATTAAGTCACCAGTAGCTTTCCTTGAAAGAAATTCAGGAGCGTGAAAAGGTGCTTCATGAATGACCTGGAGTGTGCTGTACTTACAACATCTTAACTGTTTGTTCTCTTTATTTGAATAAATTCTCGTTAATGCTCGTTAATGTTGTTTGTTTTAATGTTTTTCGTTGGTACGATGATGTGAGTAAAAATTTGTTAAGAATTTCAAATCACATACAATAAAATTTTTTATTAAATTATATTAGTTTTCTTAGAAAAATTTCCCGTCGATTATTCAGATATTGCAGTATTTATGAAGATATATATATTTACATTCTTTACACAATTCAAACCACTAGTAAGGTACTAACTTGTGAATATTTATGAATTACGTTTTTTATTAATTTTTAATTTAATTGTTTGCCAATAACTTTTCTTGCCTCATTCCATGCCACAAATTCTTTACAATTAAGCAATATTTTACATACATTAAAGGGAATAGTCACACATGGACATAGAGGCAAACATTTTGTGAGATTCACTTTACCGATACACGCTCACATATGATTTTTTTTACTTTCACATACACCAACACGCGTGATAAAACATTAATCATTTCTGTTTGGACACGCTTGGTTTTTGCAGAGTTGGTAACACTGACTCGGCGTGAGCTGACTCTTGCTAATACATGCGAATTGGAGCGAAGGAGAGATAAAATTCTCTCTTCTTCCCCAATGATTTCGAGGCAAAATTCACTATGTATACAGCATTTACGAGCCTTTCGCGGAGAAGAACTAAGTGGAAGCAATCGCTGGAAGCGACAGTCAATGTTTTGTCTTCGTTTCTGGCACAATACACGGTAGGTGTTGTGAACCGTCCGCTCTAAGAATGAGGCAGGTTGTATGCAGCCGTGCGGTCTCAAACTTTCGTAATAAACTCGAAAACACTAAGGAGCTTTCGGCTTCTGATGTTCTCGGAAATGTGTAACGTAAACGACCTTCCTCGTAACTTTGCCAACTTAATAACCCTGACAGAGACCGTGAAATTGTCTCCGGAAACTTTTTGTGACGATGGGCAGGAAAAGACGAGCTGCTTTTCAGAATTTTAAATGGACGAGAAAGTATTTTCCTTGGGAAATATTTCATTTAACCTCGTCTACTTGAGTCTTAATTAAAACCTGTATTTAGTGCTACACTTCACAGATAATCTGTTGGTAATAATAGTATTACAGTTTAAATTAACAAGTTAAATTTCCTATTTAAACCTTTTAAATATCGTCTTCTATTTGTTGAAGTTTGTTGTCGCGTCGGGATGCCTGACATCTCAGGTGTATCTCGTTTAATATTACTAATACAAAAACTTTTTTAATTAGATGTATGGATATTTATTGTTGAGAATATTCTTTTAAATGGTAACTAAAATAAAAGTTTGAATGCAAATGGAGAAAATTCGTTGTTTCAAATGGAAAACATAAACACGAATGGTATTCTGTTTACCGTAACTAGCAATAGAAGTATATGCAATTAGTTTACATTGTTATGCTTTATTGCAAGAGTACACGTTTTGTAAACGAGCGACGTTTGGAGCAAGTTTTTAAATTTGTACGAATGGAATGAAACTTATAAACAAGATGCATATGTTTTTTTTTGGTACAAGAGCATAATTTGTAAGAGAATGAAACTCAATTTTGCGAAACAACTTTCTTGTGATGTCTCGGATATTTGACATCTATGTGAGAAAATGGTAGTCGGTTTTTCTTTTAAGATGAATGCACTTTAGTAATGCCTTTATCTTTCTTTTCAGGTAAGCCAATTGACATATCTGAGAGAAGTACCTGTTCACGTAAGTTACGAAACATTTTATTTATTAGGAATCATTTTTATCAGTTAGTACACTGACTAGAACTTTGATTTTCTTGAAAATAGACTTGAAATTAAATTCGAGCCAAGAGATTTGTTAAGAGATGGAAGTATCATATTGATTCTGTGATTGAACAAAAGAGGAGCAAAGTATCAGGATGCGAAGACGCGCGATATTATAAAGTAAATTAATTTGATTTACTGACACTGCAGTGAAGGCAATGAGTTAAGGAAACTATCGTTATGCAAGACCAAACCGATGAAGATATTTCTCATTAAGAATGCATATTATGTTTTTTTCTTTTCAAATTTGTTTTTTGAGAACATAGTATAAATTGAGAATGTCCTTGTGAGTAGTGTCCGATTGACGACGGCGTTCCCCTGCAGCACCTCGCCGGGCGTTGCAGCGCCGGGCGCCGCAGAGGCCACCGCCTGAGCGTTTGAGGGCGTGGGCGTGGGCGTGGGCGGGGGCAGTGTGGGCGGGGCTGAAGCTGCGGTCTGCGGGGCGCGCTGCGGCGAGTTGCGCCCAGTTGGCCGAGTTGGCCCCGCGTTGCCTCGCGTCGCCTGGGGCACCGCCCGTAGACCCCGCCGCCTCCTTCACCACCGCGCACCGCCCCGCCTTCACCGCCACTCCCGCCACCACCGCCACGCGCCTGCCCCCCGCCGCCCCCGCGCACCGCACCGCCCGCCGCCGCCCCCCGCCCCCCGCCCCCCCCGCCACCACCCCCGCCACCACCGCCGCCACTGCCGCCACTGCCCACGCCGCCACCACCACCATCACCACTGACAACAACAACACCGCCGCCGTCGTCGCCACCTTCCACGCAGCCATCTCCACCGTCCCCGCTCCCGCCGCCAACGCCGCAGCGACGCGGATGCCGGCCTTTGAGAGCCCCCCCCCCCTCACGGCTGAACCCCGCCCCAGCTATTTTCGCCTGCTTATCCCGCTCACGCTTCTTCCCCAACAACACGGAGTTCTTCAAAAAATTATGTTACGCTTACATTACATACGACATTGCTTCATATGTTTGTCGTGCTCTTATGATAAATGTTCACTGTTTTTCTCCCTAATTCGGTGTTTATGTGCTTTTCCTGTGCTACTTCATATTGGCATAATCTTATAATAATAATAATAATAATAATAATAATAATAATAAATTATTATTATTATTATTATTATTATTATTATTTGAAATATCTTTTTTCCTTCTCTGCAAATGTTTCTTTGCACCATTACAAAGGGATTTCGTGACCTGCCTTAACGTGCCTCCCGTCCCGCCTCGTCAGAGCCTCGTCTTGCAATCCACGTTGTCCCCACCCACCACACACAAGTTTCCCTGACTTCTGGAGCTGGGGTGTTCCTTCGCGTGCATCCCCGCTCTGGGCATTCCCCCAAATTCTTGGCAATCTTAGGATGCCCCCAAATAAGGAGGTGCTTTCTACAACTACGAAACCTTACATTACACAACATCTCACAAAGTGAATTGAGATAAACGTGAGTAAAATAATGAGTTGAATTGTTTTGAAACTGTCTTATAATGTGCATGTTCTAAAGAAACATGTTAGGATGTTGGTGAGATGCGTTGAAATATTCTGTCCAATTTGAGGAGTGTTTTGATGCTCATGCGTTTTAATTTTACGTAATCAATTGTTAGTACAGCCACGTGAAGAAAGTACGATCTTCCTTATTTTTGTAATGTACTCGTATGTATCAATAGTAATAAAATGTTAAAACTCTTGATAGAACCTTTGGTTGATACTTCTTTTCCTGCTGCTTGTTATCTTCAATGTATCCACAGTACATTTCTCTGCAATGTAAATTCATTCTACGGTTCCCTGCTAGCGTAACATCATAGCTATGAAACATTTTTGTCGAAAAAATATTTGGTCAATAATGGTGTTTCTAGATTATTTATTGGTGGATAACAAATGAAATTTGAATAATCCTTTTGAAGATTATATCGTGATATAAAAGAAATGTACTTTACATAGCATAAGTTCATACTTTAAATTTTCTTCTCATTTATGTTAACATCATACCCGGTTCATTGCGTACTTGTTGGTTTTATTGAATGTAGAAGTCAAAGAAATTGTGAACGAAATCAATGCCCATTAATCTCACAAACTGCGTTGTTTATTTTACGCTCTTTACACCGTTCTGTGCGAGCGACGTGACAAACCACTTTGTCGAAGTAATATTGTATCATCAATGCATTGTTTGTATACCGGAAAAATAGAACAGCACTGAGTAATTTGAGCTCGCAAACCCCTCATTCTACTAGGTAATAATTAATAACATAGATCATTCGTGCATCAAGCAAAAATTTAATTGAATCTCATAAATTTTCGAAAAAATTGATGTTTAAGCGAACATAGCTTTCACTTTTTAATCGGTATGACATTCCACTTTAACTACTTCTTTACAACATTTAAACTTTCAGCATTTTAATATTTGTTGAATAAATATGAAATACGCTTGTAGTAGTACCATTAAAACAAGACATGTATTTAGAAAGATACACGTTGTGTCGTGAAATTTATTTTATTAGAATGACAGTCGTCTTATTTGAAACTATTCTTCGGCTCAGAGGTGGCTCAGAACTGACGTCACTACGGTGCTTTTTACCTAAAGGTCTTAGTGTTGAGTCCAACAATGACAGAATTTTCAACATTAGGAGAGAGCTAGGTCGAATTCAACCGCTAGCTGGTGGAGAATTCTAGTAGGGTTTTGGACCGAACGAATCTTTCCTACTGTAATATATTACATGTGGATGAAACACGGGTGGACATGAAACCCTGTGAACTTAAGTGGAACTATAAAAGGATGTGAAAAATGGAGAGACAAGGGGGCTTTGAAAAAGCTAGGTGACATGAAAACCAAGTGTGAGAGAGGACGTTTTGGCTGTGTTTTAGACAAATCAGTGTTTTAATAGTAAGAGGTGTTTTGTAATGAAATGGTATTCGCTGAAGGAAGCGAGACAAGAATTTAGACAAATTGAACTGGGCGCTTAAGTTATGTGAGGAAGAAGCTTACGTGATATGTAAACCGAGAACAACCGAGAAGGGAGAAAGCTAAGTCACTTATGCACTGATGTAATAAAACAATTTTATTAGTGCAAATATGTCTTGAATTTTACTGCTCGTGTAGATAAACAATCAATATAATATTATTTGTTCAACATAGAAACGTCTAATATATTTTTAGTATAGTAATTTTAGCTGATTACACGAAATATTCTTATTCAATTCGTCCAATGATTTCCTTATGGAAATATTAGAGAGGCCATGTTCTGAGAATTGGTGTTTTATTGTGCTGATGTATCGTAAAAAGGTCGGGCATATTTAAAAATATATTTCGGTACGTCACACTACCTTTTCCTTATTCTATCCTTACCCCCTTACTCACATGCACTACACTGCCAAAAATGTCGGGCGATCAGAGATTGGAGAGGTGCGCTGCTGGAAGGAGGCATCTGGATCCACCCAAGCTCACCACGTGACTCTACAACTCTTGTAGATGGGCGTCGGATCTCACCATTCAGGGTATGAGGAACACCGCCACTGCGGCAATAAAACATTCACTACACTGATGCGATCAATGACCGTGGCAATTGGCGTGCCCGGAAATAATCAGTCATTGGTTAGGAAAGAATTTACAATTTCTACCGGCCCGGTCAGGCGAGATCGTAAAGGCGTCTCTGAGAAATTCACCTTTCCACACTTACTCCAACTTCTCTGACCTATCTGGGTGACGTAAGAGTAAAATGTGACTTATGTTCATGTTGCACGGAGAGAATAGAGAAGGTACTCTAAGAAGGGAAGGTTTGAATGATCGCGAATCAAATAAACGTCATGTCGGGCGATGCGATTGCAAGAGGTAGTTTCGAAGCCATTTAGTAGAGAGGCATCACATGGCTCCTGGTCCTGGAAACAAACACATCCACGAATTAAACGCATGGACATAATTATCAGTTTTGTTGCCAGGATTTGGGTTAGGGTTTTGTCGTGTTTCCGGGCGCATCAACTGCTCTGGTCATTAGTCCCGTTAGTGTAGAGCATGTTTTTTCTCGGGAGATGGCGGTGATCTCCCCCCGCTGAATGGCGAGATCCGGCGCCGACCTACCGTCGGCTAGTGGGGTTTCCCCCTAACCAGGACTCCCCACCAGCGGGGCACCGCTCCAGCCGGGACAAGCTCTAAACTCCCGACCGGTCTCCCGGAATATGTGGTAGTGTAGTGCATGTTAGTGTAAGTGTGTGTGTAAGGGGAGAGGATAGGACAAGGAAGAGGAAGGAAAGTTTGCGCGCGGTCCGTGGCCCGTTTGGTAGGGTACTGCTCAGGCATTCGCCTGGTGTTGATCGAAGAAACCACAGAAAAATACCGATCAGAGCAGCCGGTCGCTAGAATTCTTCTCCAGACAACAGCTGAAATCGACCTAGCTGGAAAGCTAGTGTCGAAAATCCTGCCGCCGTCAGGACTCGAACCTAGGACCTCCCGGTTAGAGGCGTTGCAGTCACATCAGTTGATGCACTGAGCTACCGCTACCAGTTGGTTGCCAGGAGTAGCCAAGTAGAAACTTTCTTAGTTGTATCTCTCTGTACCCTTTCTCTTGGGCCAGTAGCAGAGTAGGAGCCGTGTCGCCAGGTGATCCATAGTGCGGACGTTTGAGGCACAGTTGTGGCCATTTTTCCATGTCTTACCGTATTCCGCAATTAGTGCGCAATAGGGATAGCGAACCACTAACGTATAGCGAGAAGCAATGAATATAAAGGCTCGCAGACCACATCTACGATGGAAAGGGGAAATTTGTTAAGTACCATTACGGCCGAATCTGGAGGTCGAGTTTCAGCTGGTGGCGTGAGCGATACACTCACTCAAGCAGAGGTTCCTCAGAACCTTAGAGGTTAAAAGCTAAAAGTACATGTATCCGTAGCTTTTTATTAAACACAGTGTTATCCAATTGTTTTTTTGTATCTCAGAATGAGGGCTTCAAATAGAATGTTCAACTAGAGGGGGTGCTGCTAAATGTTACCGACTGTTAAGCTGAGAGGAGGGAAAAAATGAAGTTGGATGACGTAATTTTGTAATGATCCTTTTGAAGTTGGATGACGTAATTTTGTAATGATCCATAGTTTCAGTTTTTCCTTTCGTGGAGTATCATAGGTTCAACAAATATGACTTATGGGAAAGAAAAGCGGAGATATTTCGTTTGGTTGAAAAGTGCCAAATGCTGTGGTGCTTTCTTTGGTGAAGCTTATTGTTGTTGTTTCTTCTTAAATATTTTGGAATTTAACATTTACATGTTATTTCCTAAAGGTTTTTCTTATTCACATATTTACCTTCTTGCGAATTTTTAATTGCGTAAATCAATGCATAAATTATCTTTTTTATTTGTTCATGTCATTTTGACAATAATATACCTTTCATATTGTTTTGAATTACAAAATAACTTATGCTTTCTTCGAAGCACGTAAGGAAGTAGTGACATTTGCTGTGCAAATATTTGATTTCACTTTATACATTTTGTTGATGTAAATTCTTTAATTAACCATTTCTTAACAAGATAAAATTAAATTTTAATTTCAAAGTTGGAATCAAATTAGCGATATTGATATTTTATTAACATTCAAATACATTGCTTTGCACGTTCTCGTAATAATGTGGTGGCCTGTGAAATATTAGTGGTTTTTTGTCAAGTCAACAATATCGAGAAAATTTTACCTTTAAAGTTTTGCATTTATTTCTTTACTTCGCTCCCCCCCCCCATTGATTTGGTCGGCGGGCGCGCAACAATGCTCGCGCTAGCCAGGGAATATTAAGCCGCCAGACAGAGTTTAGGGAATTATCCATTTCGTAAAGCAATACTTTTGTTCTTTGATGAACAGGAGTGGTGGTGGTTCAGTGAGATGTACCTCAGGGCATCAACTGATGTCGTTGCAATGCCTTTGACCGAGATGTCCAAGGTTCGAGCCCCAACGGTGACAGGATTTTCGACATTAGTTAGATAGCTAGGCCGAATTCAGTCGCTGTCTGAAGGAGAATTCTAGTGATTGGGGCTGCTCTGATTGGTAGTTTTCCGTGGTTTCTCCGATTAACACCAGGCAAATGCCGGAGTAGTACCCTAACAAACGGGCCACGGACCGCGTGCGATCTATCCTTCCTCTTTCTTGTCCTTATCTTTCCTTCTCCACACTTACACACTTACAGTAACACGCATTACATTACTACACATGACGAGAGACCAGTCGGGAACTTACAGCTTGTCCCAGCTGGGGCGCCGGCGGTGTTCTTCTGGTGGGAGATACCTGGTTAGAAAAAACCTGCTAGCCGACGGTAAGATGACACCTGATCTCACCATCCTGCGGGCGAAGATCACCGCCACCTCTTTAGAAAAGAGCATGCACTATACTTACAGTACTAATGTCCTTAGCAGTTGACGCGCCCGTAATCACTAATCAATCAATCAACAGGCATGATCACACAGGATTACCAGAACTTAATACGTGTTTATAAAGTAGCGAATTTAATATGTATTTATAAAGTAGCGAAGCTTGTACCATTAGAGTGCATTTAAACGAAAACAAGAATTTTCTATGAGAGATTTCGTTAATATTTGTTTGCGAGATATTATTGGTTATTTTTTGTTGATACTACTGCCAAATTGAGAATCATCCGAAGTTACATTAAGAAAAGTTATCGTTTACAAGTGTACGCAACTGTTCCGATCTACTAATGTTTCTTGCTCGTCCATCTACAGTTAAAAAAAGTCTAATCGCCGTTCTTCTGTTTTGATTTTTCTATAAAGTTTTTATAACATTTATATTATGAAGTTGATATATGATATTGTATAGAAAGTCTTGTGTAACTAATAACAAATTCACTTAAAATCAGTAACTTGCTGTGTACAAATTCGAGGAGATTATATAAATGGAGTAAAAGTAATATTGACTGGTTTAAATTTATTTTCATTCTCTACGTGTATTTTAATTATCATTAAATTAAGCGAATGAAAATAATACCATAGAGCTGAATCTAATTGACAGGTGAATATTGAAAAGTATTTTTATCTAGTGTTCCAATAACACAATAATATAAATATTTAGCTTGATTTAATATTTCAATTTATATCGTAATATCACTAATCAACTCTTTATTTTGATATTAAAATACACGTAGCCATTGTTGTTACTTGTTGCAGAAAGAACAATAACATACGTGATTAAATATAAACTTGGAAGCTGAAGTAGTATTACACACTTCACGACTGAACCCAAGTGCAAATGATAAATCGTTATCTTTCGAACACATAAGTACGTGGAAATATTTTTCGTATACCATTTTTATTCTACAATTATTTCTAAACCTTTTATTAGAAATAATCATTAAAATATTGTACGTGAGATAATTAAAACATTTGTGTAAACTTAAATAAGATTCATATTTTAAAAAATGCCTCAAACACAAGCCTCTTATGATGTTGAAAACTGTGTATTCAGTGTCCTACGGAAATTAATAGAACTTCATTTCCGCATGTTTGTGTAGTCTCCGTGCAGCGGCGACGCTCACGCACAGTGAGTGGAATCTAGAAATGAATTTGTGTTCCGCATGAAGTTGCATCCCAGAAATAATTTCGGAAAGTATTTCAAATAGAATTCTGTGAAATCCGAAAATGAACTTTGTCAGAGGGAAGTACTGAAATGGCTGAGCGTGCCTTCAGAAATGAATGTGCTAATTAAAATTGGAACAAATAATAAAATACTAGCTGAGCTCTGTCGGTTTCAACCTAGAAAAGAAAGATCTGGAGAAAAATTAAACAGAATAGTACTACAGATTCACAGAAAGGGCAATTGGAAACCACAAAGGTTGTTTCGTGTTGTTGAGTTCCTATTCTCCAAAACTAGCTGATGGAGGTTTACAAATTGTGAAAAATGCAGTTTTCTTTCAATTTCTGCGAGTATTGGAAAATAGTGTTATAAAGATAATTATTTTAAATTTTATTTCTAGAACGAATATTTGAAAATCACTATTTCTAAACAATTTTCTAAATGTTTAAAAATGTATTAATTTTATATATTTTTTCACATTTGATTTAATAGTGCAAAGAAGTGTTATTGACTACAGGTCATATTTGTATTATATAATAGTAGTAGTTTTAATTATAACTTACGGCTCCTGTCAAACATTACCAGCAGTTTTCACGCACTTGCAGCTTCGTAGAATGACTTGTTTGCATTGCGTCTCAGAACCTGCCAGTTAGTCGGTTCCCGTGACTGCATTGTATTGTGAGTTATATTGTACACACATTTAGATATTTTCCATCAGGAACTCATGGTTTGAATTAACTTGACGTATTAACAAATTCACTTTTTTCTTTAATATATTTACTTATTGAAAACTACATTAAAACTATTTAGATAAATTTATTGTTATGAAATAAATTTTTATTTTTATTATAATTTATTTTGTCCTCTTCATTTATTTATAATATTTGAAACATATTATGCATTAATTTATATTGATACGTAATTAGTCAAAATAATTTTTGAACGTTTTATTCAAAAAAAGGCATTTTCAAATAAAGTCGACATATTTTCAAAATCCAAATGTCAAAAAGTGCTTCGCATTTAACTATTTTCAATATTGTCAGACACCATTTAAACTACTGTAATATAAATAGGCCAACAAACCATGCTCAGTTGTGGGAATATAACTAAGAGCAATCCTCCATAATGAGAGACAGTTGCCAACTCAGGGGTTCTCAGGCTTTTTTTATTTATTTATTTGTTTATTTATTAAATATAAATAGATTTCTCAAATTCCTACTGTTTCTTTTTTTTCTGTGAGGAACGCCAAATTATATTTTTCCCTGTGCCCCCAAAACGAGGGGCTGACTGTGGACACTTGTGACCCCACCAGTTTCATAGGTAATACTCTAAATTAAAGACGCTGCAAAGTTAAAGCATGAACACGAGACATATTATTATATGAAGTGTGGGAAAGAAAGTGAGGTTTACCGTAGAGTGGGGAGAATATTTTATATTCCTGTTTAAAATTTAGCTAGTGAAGTAATCTTGAGAGCAGCTGATGAGCTGAGAGAAATCAAGACCTTATTTGGTGTAGAATAATGATTACATTTAATATATATTAAGGTAATATTTTCTGGACGGAGAGCGGTGGACGGATATCGGTAACACTGGCATGATTTATTTAGTAGTTTCAAAAGAATGATTATGCTTACACCTTTATGACGTCACTTCTTGGACAGATGATTACTGTCATGGTTTGCCACTGCCTTACACCGAATGAACTCTGGTGATTATGAAAGATAAATGACAAATAATTGATGTCTCAGGTATGTCACGAGTAGGTATGAAAAGGTATGGAGGTATGAGGTATATACTTCAATTGAAATGTTGATACGCGTCAAGTAGAAACAGTCCTTGTCCGTACACTTGGAATGAAGCCATCGTCTTCCAGTAAAGGAATGCTGATTCATACCCTTGCACTACCGACACAGGCTACTTTCAGAGATTCACACGTAAAATGAGGGGTATATGACTGGTACCGTAAATTGCATTTTTAAACGAATTTCATACATTTTTCATAATTTTTCATCACTGTTAAAACGTTTCATCCCCTAAATCGCATTATCCATCTTCGTCCCTCATCGCTCTTTCTCAGTTCCCTGACACTCTCCCACCCACCTCTTTCCCTTCCCCGTCAATCCTCTTTTTCGTCTTCGCCGTCTATTTGTTCCACGTGGGTCTTCTGTGGGTCGGAGTGCTGACAGGGCGGCAACTACCGTACGATGAGGAATGGCTGGCCAAGGAGATATCTGAAAGCGGCAATCTGCCGCGCAGAATGGCCTGGCCGCTGCTTCCGCTCAGAGACAGAGACGGAGAGCATCGTATTCGTAAAGTAATGAACATTGCGTTGAAGTAAAAAATATTTGAATCGCCACTTATTCAAAAGACATTAATATGGCTTTTTTGTAAGGTTCAGGTTTTTGCTTGGAACATGAAAGCTACGCAGTTCCATGTTAAAATTTCTTACCGAACTACAAATGGTTTAAACCTTAAGTCTCAATCGACCTTATTAAGTTGGGAAACTACTACCTAGTAGTAGTACTCTCTGAACTATCAAAGTACTATTTAGATCATTGTCATATACAAATGTAAAAATACTTGAGTGTTTTATCTACCAACTAATTGTTTTAGTAAAAGGTGGTATAAAATAAAAACTATTTTTTTGAAATATATTTCAATACATGTCAATCTTTGTCGAAAAGAAAACCCCCAAAACCTTTCAATATTTTATTCAAAATTTAAAAGAAAATTCAAAACTGGGAATACTTTACATATTTCATAAAAGAAGTCGCGCAAGAAAGAATGGATATAGTTTTATTTCGTTTTCCAAACCTATGCACGGACGGTCAGCTGAACGTATGTAGCAAATGACTATTGGTGTAACGTTGGAGTTAAAATATGTTAAAATTTTTATTTGGAAGTATGGAAGTACTAATACTTTATATTTTATGCTTTTTAATTAGTGTTATCAATAGCCTTGAACTAGATATGGAGGTGATGGTTAATTGAATGAATGCAAATCTTGATAATGACAATTTCTTTGAATAAAACTGAAATTATCACCTAATCCAAGTGAGTGCAAACGTTTGTGTGCATAATTGCAAGTCCACGGAACTTCGTGGTTCGGGACGTAATAGGTTTGAATTCCGACAATGCCGTCTTTCGACATCTGCTAATTCCAGTGATGAAAGCATCCGGGATAATAATATTCTAAGAGACTGTTCTGACACGTCGCTTTTATGGTTTCCTCAGATGACTTGTAGGTCGTTGCCGAAACTGGGCCTTCAGCAACGGATCACAGACTGCACCAAGAGGGAAAATGACCTCAAGAGCCATTGCAGCGCTCTTGAACTGCGCGCTATCCTTCTTTCCCCACAACGTATCATTTCTCTCAACCTTAAAAACGGAGGATGGTTTGACCCCCTGACCACCTCATGCCTTTCCCGTAAACAGGAATGTTATTCTATTAGTATAATTTAATTCATCAGTCATTTCTTTTCACACAAAATGTGGCAAAGGAGGTCACTTGCACTTATCAATCTATCTCCATTATAAAAATGTATTTCACAAATACATACAGTTACAGAACTACAAAAGGATTTTTACCAAACGTGAATTATTTTAAAGATTCATTTACAACGTTAAAAACAAATTCACTCCATTAATAATTATTTGCTTAGGTGAAAGCAAATCTTCCGAATATACGAATATGAAATCTGAACGTTTGAACTTAATGTCACGTTAATAGACAGGATCAAAGAAGAACGAAAAATTTACATTGAGTACTCATGGTAAAAGTTTCAAAACTTAACAGTTGAATGAACTTTTCTAAAGAACGAAATACTTTTGTCTAAAGTATGAAATTATTAGTAGATTATCGTACAGAAACCTATTCTATAATCATAATTACCCAGTACATTAAATATTGTAGATTCACTCTATTTTATATTATTCGATGTATCGTCTCTCTAATGAAGATGTGTGGGGTGAAGTGTAGCCAGATGAAGAGCGTACGGTTTACTGACTTTCAGCTATTTTAATTTGCTAATCATGAACAAATATACAATGTTTTTCAAAATTATCTCTAATGTTTTGCATTTTAAGGAAATACCTGAGAATACATTGCCGTAAATAACTTGTTAAAATAAAAAAATACTTTTATTACAAAAATATAGATACATTCACCAATTGCGTATCTATTTGAGATCAATTAATTGTTTTACATTGGAGAGTAAACAATACTGAAGAGCTCTCTTGTCAAGTTGCGCATGATTTAAACGAAGAAGTGAAAGAAAAATAACCACAACAGTACATAACACTCATTTCATTCACCCAATGCACGTGCAGAGGTCTGCGAGTTTTTGAGCGATGACACACTCCTTGACAAGCAAATGCGCTGCTGAATATAGTCCTCCCTTAAATAGAGCTGTATACTTCGTCCGGGCACTGCGCGCCAGCAGAATGAGGCACTTTAAATTGTTTGCCCGCGCCTTTCATGAATCCATCTGCGCCGATGCAGGGCGGGTGGGTGTGACGTAAACATATCACAAAACCTGGAATTGGTCGCTCGTGTCTTCCCCGAGCTCGAATAAACACTCTCCCTCCCCCTCCCTCTCCGTCTCCTATCTTCCCCTCTCCCTTTCTCTCACCCCCTCTCTCCCTCCGTCTCGCCCTCTCTCCCTCCCTCAGTCCCTCTCTTTCTCCCTCTCTCCATCCTCCCTCTCTCTCCCCTCTCTTCCCCTTCTCCCTTCCCCCTTTCCTCTCTCCCTTCCCTCTCTCCCCCCTCCCCTTTAGCGCTCTTCCCTTTCCCTCTCTCCTTTCCCTCTCTCTCCCCTTTCCCTCTCTCTCCCCTTTCCCTCTCTCTCTCTCTCTCTTGCTCGATCGCTCACTCGCTCGCTCGCGCGCAAATGCTCACGATTGTGAATTCCCAGAACTAACAAAATTATGTGTATGTTTTCGGCATGATAGCATTTTCAGAATTGAATCATTTAAAAATCTCTAACCTTTTGCTCATTATATTAGGATCTCAATCCTCTTAACAACAAAATACCTTATATCTTATACCCAAACATGCAACTCTGTTTTTTTTCCCTGCTCTCACGTTAATAACCTCTTACGACCAGACTTCTCGTTTCCCTTATCACTATCTGAACACAAGCAAGCAATTGCTTTATTAAAACATGATTTAGTAGAGAAAAGAGTTTACTTGTTTCGCAAAAATAGCGATATTATGTGGGATGAGGCAGATTAGGTCATATTTCTAAACCAAATATAGAGTTATCTACTCTTGGTAACCCTAGAAACGAATTAATTGTAACTATAAAACCTGTTCTAATAGATACTAAAGTACAACAGCATTGAAGATAGTTATAATGTTTGACTATTTATGCAGCTACATATACCTTCTCCGGTAGGAATGTACTATAGAGATAGATTTGCAATACTGCCACGAAAAGTACCAATTGGTGTCAGAAACCCTAACTTTTTGGTCCCTGATGCCAAGAAAGGAAATTTTTCTTGATTCTAAATATCGTATTTTTTCCAAATACGTATTTCAAGACTAGTAGATTCTGGAAAAACCAAAATAGCGGTTTCTTGCAAAATATCTGTCGCTTCGAATCTCTCCAGATTTTTTTTTGAAGAGAGTGTTTTATACGCTTAGAAGCATTAATAGTTTGTATTTTTTACATAATATTATTCATATTACTTTGAGTGAATAATATTATTCTGATAGTTATCTTCTCTTCAATGTGTAACAATAGTTGTAAGAATTATTTATACTTTCGGTAATCGGTGGAAAGATTCTGAACACTCGTGTATAAAATACACACGAAACTGGGGGTAGAACCCCATGACACAGAAGCAAAATAATATGTACTTGATATTTGTTTCTTATAATTTATAGTGTATCTCTGATGTAAATCAATAGTGGTCGCTAATATATTTAGAAAGCGTCCTAAAATAATTAACAAAATAGTTGTAATGAAGAACTTGCAATGGTGAACAGTAGAAAGAAAACATGACGCGAATGTTAATGACGCCTGAAGTCACATCGAACAAGGCACTTGGAAAACTGAAAAAATCCTCAAGAACGTTTACGAGTACATTCATACCTCATCAACCTGACTGAAGAGTTAATAAAGTTGGACAGAGGACGGATTGCTGAATTAAACATTTATTATAACCTGAAATATCCCACGAGATGTTGCGGGTAACCTAATTGAACTGCTGATAAATTGCATTGCTTTTCAATGCATGCTTAACACGAACGACATAAAGCACTTCGTTTCACCGCCAATCGGATTTGAAATTCCAATAGTGGATGATGAAATTATTTCTAATTTCATCACAACCTAAAGCGGATAGGAAACAATTAGAAATATCCATTTTCTTAATGTATACAGTCCGATGGTGTTAGTAAACGATAAATCTGTGTCATATTCGTCTTTCAGAGTGAGAGAGATGTGTAATCCGTGGAGACATTCTGACTATTCTTGTATAAAATGCACACAAAAATGTAGGCAGAACTCCATGACTCATTAGGAAAAGAAAATCACTGAAGAAAATTTCCTTAGATATCTTATTTTTAAATGAAAATTTACCCGATGATCGAACATAAACACAAAACAAACTTGAATAATGAGCTACAAAAACCACATGAAAGATAAGAAAAATATATTCGGATTTCAGAAGCTTCTACTGACTAGCAGTTTTTAAATGTCATGCATGGGCAATGACCCATGTCTTATTGTAAACGGTCTGAATAAAGAGTGAAGGAAGTTCCTCTACATTTCGCGATCTCATTTTCACTTTTCATAGCCATAGAATTATCATTCGGTTAATCTATTGCAAAACGTGTTTCTGAAAGTTAACATTCAATGGCCTTTATCCCTAGATTGTGATAAAATGAAGAAATATACTATGAAAATGGATTGTCACGAAGTGCAAACTTGTGATTTTTCCAGGATTTGAGCCCAGATACTCATGACACTAGTCATTTCATATTCACCCTTCCTGCCATATTTTCTGAATATATATTTGTAATACATTTATGACGATTTCGAAAATAGCATTAGACAAAATACTGATTAATTTTTTTTGACAAACTATACAGTATCAAATAGTGATTTACATTTCATTTAAACTTTCAGAGTTGAACCCCAGTACAAAAATTACGTGTTGAGTTTGCGACAGGCAAATTGATCTCCAATAGATTTCATCCTAGAAAATATTTACATTATTTTACTACAAGGTTTTTGCATAATGTTTAATTCTAGCGATAAGCAGATGTTTCATTTCAAATGAACTACGTTTTATTTCTCTGTTCATACAAATAACTAGAGCTGCTGCAGAATGGCACCTCTTAGTAAAGTTTTCTAATTTCCTTCTTATGGACTGGTAGTGTACAGTCTTACCCTTCCTTCTTGCTTCTTGCCTATTGCCATGTATCGCCGCCTAAATTACATTTGTTTGTAATTTTCTCAACTTTTCGGTTTCCAAATAGTAGAACCTGATGAATATGATTTCTACGTCGAGTGTTATAGTAATAGACTTCGGCATTTTCTGAAAATATATTCCCGCCCTTGAGCACGTCATTTTTTACAAAAACCACTGATTCGTAAATAAAAAGACACGGTAATGGTAGAATTCCTAGATTAATGAAGAGAGGCTTACATGAATCACGTGGGTGGGATTTGGTTATTATTCGTACAATTCGTTTTGGTAATCTAAAAGTCTGGGAGCTATAAGATATATTTCCCCAGAATATTATGCCATATCTCAGGCGGGAATGAATATTTGCGAAGTATACACAACGAGCAGTATGAAAGCTGACTGAATTTGCAAGAATTCTGAACGCGTAGCATAATGAACTTAATTTTGTGTTCAATTCATTTAAATGGACGTTCCATTTAAGGTTTGACTGAATTGAGAGACCTAAAAATTTTGTTGCTGTGAGTGAAGGAGCTTCAGATAACTTCCAATGAAGGTTTTCGAGAACTCAATAGATTCCTGATAAAAGAGCTTCAAATTGCGCATTTACAGTAATGCTTAATCACCATTTTCCGAAAAACGACGAATTTTTCAAAAATTCAAATTGCTATTTAGGAAGTGATTTTACTTTTCGTTAATATTCTTGAAGTCTTCGGTATTCTTGAATATTTCGGTTCAAATATTAAAAAACTGAATAGTTGAGAACTTGTCAAAAAAAAAGTTCTTTGGGCGACGATAGATGGCAACTAGAATGAGGTTAGGGCAAGACCGTAAAGCCAGTCCACATCAAGGAAATTACAAAGCTTTACTACGAGAAAGTCTGTGCCATTCTGGAGCGCTTCTAGTTTATAAAATGAAACAACGTCTAACGTCATTGCTGTCAAAAAGACATAAGGGCGATAAAATACGGATATTTTTATAAAATCTTGGATGTTTTGGAAACATCAAGCATCGCAAATAAAACATAATATTTAATAAATCGACGTTAGAAACTGATGTTTTTCTAAAATCTTAGATGTTTTGGAAACATCAAGCATCGCAAATAAAACATAAAATTTAATAAATCGACGTTAGAAACACCGATGTTTTTCTAAAATCTCGGCTGTTTTGGAACGTATGTCACATCCTCTTCCGCGCGCGCTCATTTCCGCCGCTGATGACGCCGCCAGAGGGCGTCTCGGCGCGCGCCTGCTTCCTCCCGCCGCCGCCGCCGCCGCCACCGTCGCTCTAATTGCGGGTGAGTGGGCGCGTAACGCAGCAAATCGAATGACCCTGAGCGGAGGGCGGCGCGGCGCGCCATCGAGCTGGGCTAATTGCGTCAGCAGCCGCCGCACGGCGCTGCGACTTCCTTGCTCCTCTGCACTTTCATTTGTTTTTTGTTTCGTTATTGTTTTTGGTGCTTTTATTTCTTTCTTTCGCGTCTTTTGTCTGGATTTTGTTGTCTTCGTTGGCGTTTCCAGTGTTATGTTTTTTTTCGCTTTTGAATGCGTTTACTTCATGTTATTTTGAAGTATTTGTCGAGTTCGCATTAATAGTTGTTATCTAAGTCGGCATGTACGTTCTTCTCATCGTCGTCGATTTCGTGTTCGTGGTTCTTGCTGTCTTGTTTACCGTTCTGTTCTCTGTAGTCAGTTTATTGTCCTTCATTGCCTTCGTTGTCGTATTTTCCTTCGTTGTGTTTGTTGTACTCTTTTCTTTCTCTCCACGTATCATTTTTTTATTCTCTAGTACGCATCTTCTGTATATGTCTTCAAAATTAATTTCTTGGATAATTCTCAATTACGATATGTCTGTAAATCTAGTCACAGAATTGAATTTACTATTCATTAGTTTCATTTAAGTACGTACTTCGAATAATGTTAAACTACGTAAAATAATTTCTTTACGTGACTTTGTTTTATTAATTTTGAGTATATGTATTGTATATGTTCAATACATCTCATTGCATTTATGGATCGTATCTGGATCACGTCCGTGATTCAGAACGAATGAGATACGTTCAAAAATATACTTAATTACCAGAGGTAGAAAATGTATGAACATTTTTACATTCTCGGCCTACTTCATATTAAGAGAAAGATATGTATTGCTGAAGGAAAAAGTGTCAAGAAAATAAATGTAGCACGAGATAAAGGTTTGGAAACTATAATCAATTTATTCTTGAATATTTTATGCGTGAATGTAGCTATTATTTTGTTTTTATGTAATTGAAGTACTCCGTAGTTTATCTCAGCTTTTTTCATTTCAATAATTCATTTTTAATTTATTTTTTTATTCATTCAAACATCATAATTTAATTTTATATAAAAATTGTATTCAAATAGTTAATTTTCCAGAAATCGGTTATTCATAGGGTTCTCTATCTTTCACGTGCTCTTGACAAACTAAGAAGAATGACAATAAGAGAGAGAAATGTACGATTTTAAGTTTAAGGAAGAATGTAATGACGTGTATGTGCTTCTAAAATCAGTTAAGAAATCGTAAAGCCACGTTTGAGCACATACAATTCTAAACATTTTGTAAATTTTCTTGCTTTAAGTTTTTGAATTTTTATAGTTTTAAACTTTTGTATTTGATGTATTCCTGGAAACACTGATAACGTAATTCGAACTTCAATTTTTAAACATTTTATTTTCTCTTTTCAGAAATAAGTGTTGCTCACTTTTCTCTTTTCACAGTTTTACTATATTTTTTCATAGTTTAAAATTTGTTAGCTTTTAATTATCTTCATAATTTTACTAGAAAATTCTTGTACTTTAACATCAAGGAGATAATGACAATCAAACAAACTAAGTGTACGTAAACTAAATTAAGTAAGCGTCTCTCCTTGGTGAAGAGAAAATGTGATAAAACACTAAAAACGTTTTCATACGTGCTCTATACTTTTGTTTACTTGTTCTCTGCACAGTTTTTCCTTCATTTTTATCCATTAAAAGCACATTCATTACACCATCCTCTTAAATTCCGTACGCTTGAAAATTTTCTTCAAAGTAATCTTCTAGTTTTGAATTGAGTCTCTAAGTAGGAGCGCAAATTACATTGACTCCCACTTCCCCTTTTCACTTGCCCAAAAACGATGTCAAGACTTTTATAAGAATCAAATATGTTCTAGGTGCAGTAAAATGTTTGTTGAAAATTAGTATGCAAACAATTGTTTTTATTTTTCGTTTTGAGATAGAAACAAATACTATTATACTAACGAGTTTCTAATACACTCATACATTAATATTCAAAGTACTTATTTCCTATGATTTACTCTCACGAAGCTTTTATCCTACACATTCATCTCCACTAATATTTCAGTTCCATTGTTTTGTAGACTCATCCGGATTTTTTCAAGATTGATTGGTGTCACTGCTTTGACACACTGTGACACTTATCACAAGAGCCAATTTCATGTCCTATTGAAACATGAATCACCATGTGGGATGTTAGAATTATCCAGTCAACAGTGTTTCGAGATTTTTGAAAGCCAATGTTGCCACTATTTTGCTAATGAGTTCATAGCAGATTTTCATGCAAAGTAAACGGAAGCACGTTTTGAATATCTGAAGCGAATCCAATTTGTCCATCACAACATCAAATAAGTGAATGCTGCTGTTCGAAATGACAGGAAGAGTCCTCCACCTTGCAGCAACGTCCATCCAGTTTATAATGGACATTTCGTCATGAAAGAGGCGATGATCCGTGCTCACGCTGCTAAATGTCCACTTATTGCGTACGAACAAATACGACGGTAACAAAACCAGTGAGTTTAGGAAAATATTGTGATTCACTCGGTCGACTGTAAGCGTTACATTAGCTATTACACAATTTCACCCCCAAAAATACGTATATAAGTATAAAGTAAAATGATGCCCTCATATGTGGTTGATAGGCTCTCGTAAATTAGCAAATATGTCGCGCAAAAATTTGCATGATTATAGTGACAGAAATAAATCTTGTCGTGATAGTAATTCGTAAATTAGTAGAATATGGTGTTAATGAATTTGAATAATTTCTTGGGGCACGGTGGCAGGTGTGTGTGTGTGTGTGTGTGTGTGTGTGGGTGTGTGTGTGTGTATTGATAAAATTAATTTGTCACATTTTTAGTAACACTAATATTATTAAAATTTAATTATTTTTCCGGACACGTCGATTTCTCTGGTCCCGTCAGTGTAGTACTTGTTATATTGCGGGAGGTGGTAATGTTCTCTGCTATTGTGTGAGATCTAGAGCCGACCTACACGTCGACTTTCGGGGACTACACGTCGACTTACTGTTCTTCAGATATCTCCTCCAGCGGGAGATCGCCCCATACGACATGTGTGGTAGTGTAGTGCAGATCAGTGTGTGTGTATGTAAGGGGAGAAAGGAGACTGGGAGGAAGAAGAAGGAAAGATTGCTCGCGGTCCATGACATGTTTTTTAAGGAAATTCTGCAGCATTGCGCGAAACAAAATAATGCCACCGATCAGAGCAGCCGGCCATCAGACAGCGGCTTTTATGTGTGAAAACACACCATTTGCGTACCCGAATTCTTGGTATCGAAAACGCCTTAATAAAGCAATTACATTTTAAATGTGATAATGTGGAAAATAAGTCAATGAATGATTGAGATCGTCGTGGCGTGTGTGGGGCGTGGTCAGCTGGCGAGATCGTCACGCGCCGCTCGCACTTATCTGGGCCGCGAGGACCACGTTCGCGTGCTCGGTCTCCAGAAGGCCGTGATTTAGCCCCATTTTGATGTCACTGCAGCGCCTCTGATCAGGAGGTCCTACGGTCCCAGTGCCACGGTGGCAGGATTTTTGACTGTAACTAAATAACTAGGTCAAATTTTGCCACTGTCTGGAGGTGAATTCTTGAAGCCTGCCGGCTGTTCCGATCAGTAGTTTTCGTGGTGGTTCTTCGATCAACACCAAGCAAATACGAGATCAGTACACTAACAAACGAACCACGAACCCCACACGATTTTTCTTTCCTCTTCTTTGTCCTATCCCACCATTTTCTTACTTACATTCACACACACACACACACGCTCTTTCATGCACTACACTACCACGCATGTCGTGAGCTTAGAGCTTGACCCGGCTGGGTCGGTACCCCACTGATGGGAGATACTTGATTCGGGAAACCCCACTGGGCGACGTGCAGGTCAGCACGGGATATCGCCCTTCAACAAAGGAGATTATCGCCACCTCACGCGATGAAAACAATCATTACACTTACGGTTGCATTGCGCGTGTGCATAGCACCGGGTTACTTTAGCATTTGACGCACCGCGAATCACTAATCAAGTTAATCAATCAGTAATTGAAATGATTGAAGGCGTTGTCATTGTCAACAATAGTATTTATTTCACAAATAGCTTTTGATGGCTTAGCCATCATCATCTTGATGATGATGGCAACGCCTTCGATCATGATGGCTACGCCTTCGAATGGCAACGCCTTCAATCATTTCAATTATGTAAATGTCAACTACAACTCACCACTGAATCAATATATTAATCAATCAGACTTTCTTGGCGGTCACAGCACGCTTGGCAACCAGGGGTGTACAGGGAATGCGCAAGTGTGTTATACTTTCAAGGTGGACTAGAGTTCGTTTTTTTTTGTTTTTTTTTTTGTCTTAATGAAAGTGCACAAAGAGCAATATTTCTTTGGCATTTTGGAGAGCTATGTTTTTATATTAACTTTTTATTCAAAATTAGATAAGAGTACTACTGGTTTGTTCTAATTATTGTCTGCTTTTTTGTGTAAACAGAAAAGTTAAATTCCTTAGGGGTATATAAGTAATGTGTATGTAGTTATAACTGGAGTTACTACTAGTACTATTTCCCTTCGAGTAGTAGTACAACTACTACGTGAAGTTGTACTATCAGTTTGTCAAATTTCGAGTCAACCAATTCTAACTTATGTTTAAATAAATATTCAATATTCCCTGTATTTCCGTGCTTATACAGGATTCTCCCTGTTATAACTTTACACAAGCATGCAAAGTCCTACGTGTAAATATTGAGTTATGGTGGCAGCTATCGAGTTTAAAGCACAGTTCAGAGCTTTCTGTGACGTCGAGAACAGGCAACTTATGTCCAATAACGGAGTTCTATTATCTCATTCTGTCTGTAGCATTGTTTTTGCTGCACTCACATTTCTAATGAAAGAAAATGGAAATTTTTAAGATTCTTATAGTTAAACCTAGTAATAAATTAGTAATACTCTTTCAAAAGAATTTTCGAATCATCTGCTCTCAAAACACAAATTAGTAAGAAGAGAGTAATTTTAGATTTTACACTACAGTGAAAATGTGTACCAACCAAGGTGATTACTTTAGGTACTAATTTTAAGGAATCCTTAAAATCGATTAACTCAATACTACTCACATTATTTTAGCCATTTCTACAATATGTATGTACGTCATGAATATTTGAGTTGTTTTCCTACATTCTTCTCCCACTGCTTTAACTAATATGTAACTGTTTACTCTCGTGGGCGCCTGTTAAGTTCTGCTTGCTTTGCAGTCTCTCTTATGCACCCACTTCCATCCGCTCTATCCTCTCCATCCTCCTCACATGCTTATGTACCCACTACCATCCGCTCTACCCCCACCTCCCCACATACTTATGCACCCACTACCATCCGATCTATCCTCTTCATCCTCCCCACATGTTTATGCACCCACTACCATCCGCTCTCCCCGAACCGGACGGCAAATGCTCAGGTTGGAACCCGCAGAACGTCCTACTGTGCGAGCAAACGCTCGTTCCGGGCTGCTCAATCTTGTATTTGCCCACCTTACGGCCCGATTTACACGCTTGTTTCTTTTTGCACGTTAATCTGCGCGCGTTCGCTAAAACTCTGGAGTCGATCATCAACAGGAAGGAAGACTAGAACGAGTCTAACCCGTTGTTTGAACCTGGAGTACCGGGCTGCGTAGACGCTGTAGCAATGTAATCTTGTACCAATGACAAGGGTGCCGAGCGACGTGGCTCAGTACAAAACACTGTCCGTCCTGACTTGGGTTTGCGTGGTTTCCCTCGGTCGGAAGGTAAATGCTACGGTGGTTCAAAAGCCCACTATTATCTCTCATCATCATCCTACCACCCTTTCAGTTCATTCTGAATTTCCTGTAAAAAAGGCAGAAGGCTCTTGCCCTTAATGTGATCTTAATTTAATAATAATAATAATAACAATAATAATAATAGCGGAAAGCTTTTTTTACTTCTCTCTTTTTGTAAAGATCAATGGGTGATGGTGATTACAGGGAGAGTATTATTTTTGAATATTAATTTAATTGCAACTCATAAAATGTTTGAAACGCAATCTTGCACAATTATCTTTCCTCTCTTCCCAACGGCTTATTTGTATTTTGTATGCAATTCTTCATATTGATAGCTCTGAAAATACTATTTTAGAAATATTTGTTTCTTAATATTACAGTTCATTGACGATCAAAATCAATTCAAGTGCATATCATCGGTATGCGCGCATGTATCTTTGACCGTGAACGATGTGCCTTTTGTGGTTTGTACTTTAATTGTTCCCACACGTGCAATATAATTGCAAATATTATTAACTGTGCAAACAAAATTATAATTACTAGAGTGTTCAAAGAATTGTGAATTATCTCTACATAAAGTGTTGTAGTTTAACAATCCTGAAATAAGATTGAATTGCGATTCACAAATGATTCAACAATGAATAAGTTTTGATTTACCACGTCTTAATTTTTCACTGTAATTCCGGTGTAATTACTACCTAAGTTAATCTCTGAAACATGTCCAATACGCAAGCAATCGTTTACAATCATTTTTGGGATTGTAAGTTTATGATTCATGACTTTTTCCCTGCGGAAGGGTACGCTTCCACGACTTTTATAATTACTTTATGGCTTCGTTTCCAAAGCCAAATTTAGCTGTATCACCGAAACTATCTAAAAGCAATGGTGTTGAAATCAACTTTTCGTTTGGAAAATAGCTGATGGAAGCCATAATTCATCAGGAACAAAATTGCAAAAAAAGCGAGTATTCCAACTTTATTTAAGTGAATTGAACCGAAAACATAAAGTATTCTAGATATTATTATTATTATTATTATTATTATTATTATTATTATTATTATTATTGTTGTTGTTGTTGTTGTTTTGAAAAACGTATACTCAATTTGTTAAAATTGGCATGATTGCAATAATTATCTGTACATTTTTCGGAAACTTTTTTATTTATATGTAAGCAAATATTTCGAGAATGGTCGTGAGTCTATAATTTTGCTCTTGTTTACAAATTGGAAGGTATTTGCAAAAACACAAATTACAATATGGAAAGTAACCAAGTCTATCATATCTTTTTCCTCTAATTGTCTTTATCCAGGCCTGTAGATAGCAGTTCTTTTTCCCTGGAAAATATTTGAGCACTGAAAATACTAGTTATAATAATATATATAACACTAAGATAATATAATTAACACTAAGATATTTCACAGAGATATTTAACATATGGATATTGCATTATAGTGTATTTTACCATTCAATGTTTGGTAAATAAACTTTTTCAGATATTGTATTTAGCAACAAATGGCAACAACAATCACAATTTTTCTGACTAGGTTCCCCTAATTGTGACGACTTCCTTTTACTTAAAATTGTGAACAAATGAAATAAAATAATCTCGGTGTGTTGACTGTCGGGTCATTCATGTTTTATGTTTGTTGGTTTTTATTTTCATTTTGTGTGTAATGTTTTCCACAGAAGACCACCATTAGTTCTTTCAACACTAGAAAGCCCGGGGGAATCTGGTATGCTCGAAAATGCATGTTAGAACCGTCGCGGAGCCAGAAAGAAGAAAAAAAATTATACAAATTCACTCACACCGCCAACCCCAGCTGTTCTACCATGTTTTGTATAGAGAAGGATTTTTTTTGGGGGGTGGGGTGGATTTGTACAGAAAAAAACTGTTGTTAGTTGTAAGAAAGTAACGTTGGGTAAGAAAGCATAAGAGCATGATAAATCAGTACTTCAAGCATGATAAATCAAGTATTCAAAGGAATAGTACAGTTATAAAAAACATAATTGAAACATGTCAGAACTGTTAGAATTGACTGATCACTATTGTAATGATCTGTGGGGACGAGCCCGCAAGAAGGCATGGAACTTTTATGTGAGCAAGGAGGAATTAAAAGAAATGAAAGAAACAATAGACAACCGCCGCGTAACCATAATTAAAAGCGTGATACAAGAAAGCATAAGGGGCGGAAATAGGTGTGATGAACGATGAACAGAACTTAAATTTAGAAACATTTTAAAGCAAAAACCACGTTATTCGAGCCACGGGTTCCGTAAATATTATAAATGGTATACATTGCATGCATAACATGACGAAGACGGAAGACGGAACTCATTGTTGTACTCCTGGAAATATATAACAAGAAGAATTTTGTTGAATATCCAGTGAATGCCTGGGTGGATTTTGGCCAAACGTACGGGAATTATGGGGAAAAATATTTAGAGCAGGGCAAAATTAGTTACGGTGCGGGGGGAATTTATGTAAGACGCAAAATGCCCGAAAACAGCAAAAATGTAAGAGTTTTTGAACATTTATTATGGTGATGGCCATATGTTTGGAAAAAAGACAGTCACTTGGATTGTAGGGACCAACAATGTGAACTGGGTTACAGAGACAGAATGAGTTCGGATCTAAGGACGATCACACACGTTTTTATGTTGTGTTGAATTTTTGAGAAATTTCGCGGAAGTGTCGTGCAAAACGTTAATAAGCTACTTTGGTTACATAGGAACAATTGTTTAAACCGAGTGCATCGAGAATTTAGTTAAATTCAGTTAGAAATTCACAAAAAAAAAAAAAAATCTGCATAGAAAATACCTACGCAAATTAGGTGTCAGGAAATAGAAGCGTCGCGGAAGATATAGAAATAACGTTCAGGGAAGACGCGATTAAGACAAAGAAAAACAATAGTCGTGGATGCATTGGCATGTCTTAAACGGAAATCGAGGATCTGGTGGCAGCTGAACGGGGAACCGCGTGCGTGAATAATGCACGTGACAACTACCAGCGACGGGCGCTGATGGAAGGTGACATCGCTGCAGAAAGGGAAGTGGCACGAATTGTGCAAAACTGTATTTTTTTTGGTTTGTTTACGCTCCATTCAAAAGAAGTTCTGTCGAAGACCAAGTTATGCTATTAGGCTAAGGATAATAAATAAGGTCACGACAGAATGCGCATTCTGATGGATGGATGAGATTTGTTTCCTTTGTATTGTATTTTCAGTGTATGTTTATATGTTTTTCTTCCTGGGTGTTTATATATATATATATATATATATATATATATATATATATATATATATATATATATATATGTGTTGTTATGTTTTTTAAGTTGGATGGGCAGATGGTGTTCACGAAAGGGATATCAGCTAAGGAAAGTCCAAAATTAAATGCATGAGCATCCCAATGGCTCATAATTGCCGTGATTCCATGTTTTTTATTTTTGTAATGGTATGAATGTTGACCCAGGCACGAACAAAGCGGACCCTTACTTCAACTCCGTATGGAGTGAGCGCGCGAACTACGACACGGTAAGGAACAGATAATAGTACGAGCTAGCAGAGGTACGGGCAATTGATAATGTGGCACCCAATTATAATTTAGGGCTAGGGCAGGGCAAGATAGTGGGCGTGAGATTTTATAAGAGAGTAATTAAAAGCGGGATTATATATAAATATTACATTGGCACCAGCGACGTGAGGCGTCGTGGTACCAGAGAGGTGGATTGTAAAGCAGAGTATATTACATTGACGCCGCGACGTGAGGCGTCGTGGTACCAGAGGGGTGGATTGTATGAGGTAGATTACGCAAAGAGGAGAGGAAATACTACACTATGAAACGATTTACTCGATTCTTTTCCTAAAGTATCCTGTAAAGTTTATTATTTTCTAGTTAAATTACGTCCTTTTAGTCAATGATTTAAAATTAAAGTATTTATGATAACTATTTCAGTACCTCTTCATGGATAGAATTTTCGATGTAAGGTAAATAAAACGATGAAAACCACACCTTTTTTTAAATTTAACAATTGTGATATGATACTTTTTTGGAAAGAATAACTTGAAAATGAGACCTTCAATCGGATAGGAATTCATCTTATTCATTTAGATTGTGCAAAAAAGGGCGTTTCTTTTACATGGGTATGACAACATTCCTAAATTTTATTCAATATACTATATCACATATGAACTTATTTTCTTTCTTCTTCAATGAATGTCTATAATTTATTATTAAGACAACCAGTTCCACTGTTTATTTTTGACATTCAAGAGTAATTTATTATAGTGTATATTTATTACGAATATTTTTTTTGGTTTTAATTTTTTAAAAATTTTAATTTTTAAACATTTTAAAATAAATATCTGTTGACGATACTTACCTTTTATAAAACAGAATTGGAATTACAATACCAAAACATTCACATTACATACATTATTAACATAGTAAGCGTGCATACTTCCGCTCGCTGTTCCTCACTAGTTGTGTTAATAATATATAACGTAAGTTTATTCAATGAACACATCAGGTTTTAAAGGAATTTACAACTCGCCGTGTTCTAAATTTAGAATGAAACCGCTCTTTAGCCGCTGGACGGCAAACAAAAACGCAGATATTACGCTCAGTCCACAAGTCTGTCTCTTTCCGCGGCCGCGCGGGGCGGCGGAGTGGGCGGCGGCCGGCAGCAATAACAAAGCCGTGAGTGGGCGTGGGGGCGACGCCCGGGGCGAAGAACGCGCTCGAGAATAAAGAGCTGTTGGAACACGCGCGTCTGGCTTGGTGACTCCGCTGGTGGTAAACCGCGAGCGTTTAAAAAACAGTTGGGCGATAAACGTGCCAGATGAAAGTAGGATGGTCGTACGAAGAATTCGGATAATCTTACGATATAATGACACATTATCTTACTATATTTTTATATTAAAATTGTCGTGACCGGCCGCAATTAACCAAAAGTGCCGCCACACAATGACGTCAACAGGGCGTTACTGCCCCTGGCGGCAGTGGGAAGCAGCCAGCGCGGGTCAGCCGTGCCCGGCTGAACGCGGCCGTCACGCCGGAGCGGGCGGGGATAAACTCGACCCCGCCCCTACTACGCTGCCAGTCAGCGGGTCTACGGCCCACGGCCGCTATAAGAACGCCTCGGCGCAACGCTGAGGCAGTTAGCGAGCGACCGTGGTAGAGTGAGGATCCGGCGAGACAGTGGTGTTATTGTGCAGAGAGTAAGACGACGAACGCAGTGCTTCGACTTTGGACTTCCCTTCGGCTACGGCTCTTCTTTGGTATATCTTGTGAATTACGTCGACACGGCTACGCTCACTCTGCAAGTTCTCTGGTTATTCGGCACTACGGCATTGTACCTGGTTTTGTCAATAAATTTGTTCTGAGAACCCTGGTGTGTTTAATTTGGATACTTAAAAAATGATTAAATTTTCGGAAATAATCTGGATATATTCTTCTGAAATGATGGTATGAGTTGAATGAAATGATCATACGAAATAACCGTGATATATCGAAATCGCTGCATAAAATAATTGTATGAAGCAATCTTAGGTTGCCGGGTAAACCGCCAGTGTCTCCGTTCTCCGTGTCTTTGTACGTAGTGGTGTGTAAGCCCCATAACGAGATGTAATCCTTCTTATTATACATAGCCATATGATATTATTAGGAAATACCCGTAATAATTCATATTAACAATCACATGAAATGATTTTGTGTTGCCATCCTACGATGTAATATTGCATTGAATCTCTGACAACGTAATCTTCCGAACTGCTTTGACCCAGCGTATGATTTATAATACGCATCGTTTGATAATTTTTACTCTTTTTTCATATCAATCTAGAATGTTTATTGCAATCGCGTTGGTAATACCGGAAAGTGGTCTAATGTTTGAATTTTTTCAACGGCTGTTTCATGGTCTGCGATGAGCAACAGTCCAGTGAAGTTCGTTGTTAATGACCGTTATTTTTTACTTATATGTAAGTAATTGTTAAAATTACTATTCAGCAATTGATTGGTTTATATTTTTTCTTTTAATTTTAAACATTTTTTTATTTATCTATGTTTAATTTCCAACGCTAAATATTTAGAGCAAAATAGTGCTTAACGTTCTCTTTTTCCCATTTTATCATTGTGAAAAAAATTAAATATCCAGGTTTTATAATTTCAGAATATAGTCACCTTACAATAACACATGTATATTTGATAAAGAAATTGCTCGTCACTCAGAAAACAGAAAAAGTACACTCGCTGCTTCCGACGGAAAACAATCAAACAAAATTGTATATCTATCAATTGCGACCGGGCAAATTTCCTTTGGGGCCGTCCATAAATTACGTTATGCTAATTTTGAATATTTTGTATGTCCCTATACCCCTGTAACGCGCGCTTGAACCCCCCTAAACAATTACGTAAGGCTCGCGAAAACCCTCTCCCAATTTACGAGAAGTAAAAACAAATATTATTACAGTAAAAGAATTTGTACTAATGTTATTTTTGTTACTTATTACAATTTGTGAAAAAGCCATAATTGGATGACTACACCTAACAATAAAATTTAGGATAATTTTGAGTACAGAAAGAACGCATAGACGCATGAAAATGACTAGTCGTGCACACGCCGTCTGGGTTGTCCTGTGGGGAGAGTTTACAGCGCCAATTTTTAATAAATTCTAGAATATAGATCTATTTTCAATACTTTCTTCGTAATCTTACAGATTCAATAAAAAATTAATGAAAAATATTTCAATATTTTGTTCCAATTTACACATAAACACTTTAATTCAATTTCTTTTAAAAATAATCTGTTATTATGTACTCATAAATGTTTTAGTAAAATACTGACAAAAGGAATTATTTCAGCATATGTTGAAAAAATAGTGTTACGTAACATTAAAGTAATACATCCTATCGAACGGAGCGTAACGCTCCCTCAAACCATCCCCCCCCCATCGGTATTTGGCGGTACATAATTTATGGACGACCTTAACTGGCCATAACGCCTCTATCAAACACGGATGCGGGGAAAGGCAAAGTCACCAGGACACATATGAATGTGTAGTTCCGCGTGCGTAGATATTCAGTAGTATGAATGTAACCATACAATATACTGACTTTCAAATTAATTTTACTGTAATCTAGGAGCATAATTTTTAATTTAATATTAATAGAGTTGAGACAACCGCAGTCTTTTAATAATTATTTAATGCGCCTATTATTCATTTTTGATTCAACAAAGAAGTTTATGTACCCAAATGAACATCATTTGAATTGTTTATGGGTTGCAAGATCTCTTTAAATAATTAAATTTTAACTCCGCCATGAATCGCCCAGCAGCGATCCGGAAAAGGTATTCCGGCGGAAATCCTGTAGGAAGGGCAATCAGAGGAGATGTCGGCGGGGAAGTCTTTCTCGTAAACTTAACGGAAGTGCAGAAACCCATCTAAGACTCCGCTAGGCAGCTCCCCCGCGGCACAGAACAGTGCACCGAAATGTCAGTCGTTTTGTAAATTGTGATGAGGTGATAACTTTTTTTTATTTATTTACGTCAAAAGTTTACTACGATGACCCATGGGATTAGAATCATGACCAAGTACGGGGGTTGGAATAGAGATTTAGTCTTGTTTTCTTTTTCGTCATATGAATGGAAGAATGTGTTGTTTGCTCTAGGGGAAAGTATATTTTACTACTACTACTAATAATAATATAAATAATAAATGGCTAATGGTCATGTGCACCACTGAATCAATGCCTAAATATATAATGAGAGCAATCACAGTGTTAAAACTATAATATAAGTGAACGCCATAAATACAGAAAGTAGTGATTCTAGACATCTGCAGAGTAGTGAGACTATTCCTGGGTTATGTTGGTCACAGAAACTTGATGGATTCAGATTAGCTTGAGAGAAGGACGTCTTGTCACTGTGTAATCGATTCAACCTACACCAGAACAACCAGTGAATGTTCTTGCTCATAGTTCAGGGTGAAAAACTGTTCTATAACAATAATAATAATAATAATAATAATAATAATAGTGATAACTGATTATTATTAATAATAAATTCGATAACTGATTTTTCTTCCTAATATTTTTTATATTTCTTCAGCTTTTCCCTTCTAATCCGCAGTACAAATTTGATAAAAAAAGACAATTTTTGTTTCATAACTAAAACCTTGGTGTGGTGTAATCTTGATGAGGTATAATACATCCGAAAGATAAAAATCGGGTGAGATGACCCTAATTATTATCAACTGTAATTCTAGTAGGCAGTACTTATTCCAATACTTACAACGCTGTCCACACATGTAAACTCTCAAATAAATAAAGTGACTTTTATTACTTGTATTATAAATCTTGTCTATATTAGTATAATGAAAAAAAAAAGTTTCTTTCACCAAGATTTTGTTAATAAGCATGAGGCAAGTAAGAAAGTAGCACAGATTCAATAACATTTTGTATTCGAATTGCTGGATGAGGGCTACCATCGGTCCCCCTATTGTTTCGCCTGTGTAAGCATCGTTTTCCGCACCAGCGCTTGCAGGCCCACTGTGCGGAGGCTTCGTGAGGCGACGGGTGGGCCGCGAATGATTCACGGCTGCTGCCCCGCTGTTGCCTCGCGAGCCAGCGAGGGGTTTCGCCGCAGCCGCGCCGTTTATGAGTACTGAAGCGCCCCGCCCGCCTCCCACGCCACCATCCCCACCCTGCGCATCTGCCGCCGCCGCAACCGCCACCCACACCACCGCCCAACCTGCCACTGCCACCGCCGCCACCAATCCACACTCCGCCGCTTCCGCCACTACTCCCTTCGTCGCTCTAGGCCGCCCAATTGATTGATTGATTTTTTCGTGTTTCCGGGCGCGTCAACTGCTTCGGTCATTAGTCCCGTTAGTGTAGTGCATGTTTTGTTCTCGGGAGATGGCGGTGATCATCCCCCACTGGATGGCGAGATTCGGCACCGACCTACCGTCGGCTAGTGGGGTTTCCCTCTAACCAGGACTCTCCGGGGCACCACCCCAGCCGGGACAAGCTCTAAGCTCGCGACCGGAATATGTGGTAGTGTAGTGAATGTTAGTGTAAGTGTGTCAGTGTAAGGAGAGAGGATAGGACAAGGAAGAGGAAGGACAGATTGCGCGCGGTCCGTGGCCCGTTTGGTAGGGTACTGCTCCGACATTCGCCAGATGTTCATCGGAGAAACCACGGAAAACTACCGATCAGAGCAGCCGGCCCATAGAATTCTCCTCCAGACAGCGACTGAATTCGACCTAGCTGAAAAGCTAGTGTCGAAAATCCTCCCACCGGCAGGACTCGAACCTAGGACCTCCCGGTCAAAGGTGCTGCAGTGACATCAGTTGATGCACGGAGCTACCGCTACCGGTTAGACCGCCCTAGTCCCCCGGTATCGACTTCATTCCCCTCTCCCGTTCCGCTTCTACCGACGCTTGCCACCACCTCCACTGCCTCTACTCCGCCGCTCCCTCCTCCATCGTCCCCCTCGTCGCCGCCACCCCCTCCACTCCCATCACCACTGTATTTGTAATCGCACCGCCGCCACCTTTTTCATCACCTTCCGCCGCCAGCCCTACTCCCCTCAGCTTCCGACCACCCAGTCGTTCTCATGGAAACATTCTCTGAGGGTCCTTAAAACCAAGCCGACACACCACTTCTCCCCGGTTATTTCGATATATACCTTTAAACTGAACGGAAGATGCATGGCGAGGGCGATGGACAAGATGGGGAGTAGAGTTCCAAAAAAGCAGAGGGTAGAGAGAAGAAGGTAGTGGTCAAAGAGCAGAAAATAGAGGCCAGAGAGAAAAGAACACTATATTAGATCTTATTACGATAATGTTGTTTGAGGATCGCATTTTGAGGCATCTACCAGGGTCACAAAACTGATATGATACGCTTAACCTTACTCGGATTCCTGAAAATCCAGTCTACCGACCTGGATTTGAACCTACGAATGTTTGTTTCGAAAAACAAAGTCTACAAACCCACATATCTCTTGGTCCGACAATCCTTCGAAAGTAAATTTCTTATTTTTTAAGAATCAATAGGTGTCTTATCTGATGTTTCACATCACTTTTGTCCATGTTAAGAGTGACATTTTTCGGTTACTCTTCATACAAATTATTCTCTCTTTTACTAAAATCAGGAGACCTCCCTCTTGGAGTCTTTACAACCAAGAAGATACCACATTTCCCGGACAGTTTCAAATATATCGTCGGTGCACTTGTAGAGATCAAAATCGCGTTAGCACATCATTCATGCTGGCTTAAACGTGGTGAACGACCCATAAACATCAGTTACAAGCTACTTTACTGCTCTTCGATTCTACCATGTTGAAACAATACCGCTAACATACAACTTGGTAAAAAATACGCTAATACTAATACGATACGCTAATAATAATAATAATAATAATAATAATAATAATAACAACAACAACAACATTTATTGTCTCGTATAAAATATCAATTATTTATGACGAGTTAGATGTGACATATGCGGGTGCACATGACTTCCTGAGTTCCACATTTCCTTCTTTCTTTTAATACACACTATTATGAGTAAAGGTAGAAAGCAGCATTCATATATAAGAAATGTTCACAGCTATGTGACAATATTCACATTTGATTTTAATACACTGCTAACAAATAAAAAATATTCTACTCTATTTCCCTAGGAAAAGTAACTTCAAGAAAATCTGTGCAGAGAGTGGAGTTACATTTACGGTCCAGAAATTAAAGTAAGAGGCCATCTCAGCATTTCTTCAAAGGATCAAGGGAAAGTAGACGAAAACACTGATCAAGGTCGAGGAAAGAAACCTTGATTGATGTCATTGATCTTACAGCTTAATAACAATACTTGTTACTACTACTAGTATACCGCGCCATGAAACTGTCTCAACACTGGCATTTTACTGGTGAGAGTGCCTGCAACAAAAGGTAACACGTGCTGAAGCTTGTATGAAAATAAAACGTAAACTGCCTTCTAACCAGATTCATAAAAGACGTGTTGTCCTCTTCACTTGTTTCCAAGTGATCTGTTTGCTACCAACATAAATGCAATTTTTAGTAAGATTTTCTTGAGTCTTTTCACTGCGGAGAGGCTTTCCTGGCACACTGTTATAGTAATAACAATAAATTATGATAATAATAAATATTATTGTTATGCATTAATAATAATTATTATTATTCATTAAAAATATGATTGAACAATATTACTGTTAACAATGCGTAATGTAAATAGTATACCCAGGATGAAGGAAGTAAAATGTTTGGCATTCTGCTTCTGCATCACTCCTACCGCATGGTTGGTCCCACTGGACCGGGGAACCTCGGGGTGAGTCGGGGTGAGTCGGGGTGAGTCGGGGTGAGTCGGGGTATGACGTCAGTATTTACGGGTCTGAGGGCATCAGAATGACGAGGTGTTATCACAGCGAAATTATCGGAATACCGACCCGAAGTGAAGTAGTAGCGAGTAACGAGTGATTGAAATTGTGAATTGGATAAGAGTCTGATTATTCTTCGGAAGGAATTGTAAAGCACAAACTGGGAGGCGAAATCTCTCTCTAAACTTTCAATCTCACTTAGACCTTGATCCTTAAACCGATGAGCTACTGCTGTAAACGTGTGCAACATTCGTCCCGGTTTGTTCGAGAGAGATCCGGTTTAGAACGTGCTGCGAAGCTGTGTATTTACCGTCGGGAGGTAATAGCGGAAATAACATGCCACGAATTTCCAACTGATTTCTCTCCTGGAAACGCAGTGTATTAAGCAAAGTATTTGGTAAAGAGATTTTTCAAAATATTTTGTATACATTTGCCGGATAATCGTTATTTTTGTTGCTTCTCATTACTCTTTATTTCGAACATTTCACATTCCAGGAAATGACGCCAAAATGTAATCACAAAAATAAGTTTAACGGTCATTTGAAAGAAACCCCAAGCGATTTTTGCCCCATAAACTGTTTGCTTCCGTCTGCCCGTTTTCGAGATATTGAAGTTGGAGTAAAAGTATGGAGACGAGAAAGGTTTAGTTGGAAAGGACTCGATAACATCCTGTCAAATCACATTAAAACGTTCTACACTTGCTACTTGCTTACTAAACAGTATGGCATCTCAATATCTTTTTAGGTTTTAGGTCTGGAAGAAGTGTTATACTGAAAAATATCTATCCTCTACTAGTGTGTTATAAAGTAATAGACCCAATTAAGCATATCAAAAAGAAAGAAAAGATCTGAATTCTGAAGAACTACATCTCTTCAATGAAGTTAAACATACATGTAAAGATGTCATTAAATTCTGTGGTGGCAGCAGAGACTTTGTGGCACTCCATGATAAAATATCTGGGGTCAATGAGGTATCTACCACAATAGTATTAAATGTAATTTTACATACAGCCAGACACGTGTTTCGGGAACACTTTTCCCAACTTCAGTGGTTCTAAGTAACACAGATTAAACGCATAAATAACTTTGACGACTTTCCATGAAATTATGCGTTTAATCTGTGTTACTTGGAACCACTGAAGATGGGAAGAGTATTCCTGAAATACGTGTCTGTCTATATGTAAAATTACATTTAATACTATTGTGGTAGATACCTCATTGACCCCAGATAGTTTAAAGTTGTCATTAGACCAAACTAATGTATATTTTATTAATGAGTGTATTTTTGGTTTTGAATCTGACTTAACCTCGCCGGTTTTAGGACTAATGAACACGGCGATAGCGTCAAGACACGCTGATATTGATGTACAGGAAGATCTTTTAATTGACGAGTTTGAAAACAGATTTTAATGAGATGTCAACCGAGTCAAAGTTTTCGAAGGCATCGAAGATCGATTTTTCACAACTAAATTAAAAACTTTAAGAATTCATCCATCAATAATGGGCAGACGAGAGCAATTGATTTATTCGTCAAACAGAATATTTGACTAAGCTCTTTCGGTTACTACTTGTTTGGATGTTATTGATTATTACAGTAAGACTTAACTTTTGGTTAGATCACTCACGATAGTCGACATTTCATGACGCACTACAAAGGATACATGAGTAAAAATGTTTGGACCAACGTTGTTGGTCAAATAAAGCATAAATAATACTGAGAAGAATTGATACAAATTTCATTCCGTATTGTTTAAAAATGTAAAATTAATGACGTATTTTAGTAAGATATTAAATACAATTTTGCTCTGATGTATACTAAAGTTCACATTTTGGGTGTTCATATCTTGCAATTAATGCTCAAAAATATTTAATTTGTAATATATATATATATCTGTGGATCGGAGGTGTACGATGTTTTGTACTTTTTTGGCGAAATGAGTTTATTAGCACAATCATTCGGGCTTCTTGTCTTCTTCCCAGAGGAATACAACCTATGTCCTACATCAAGAATAGGCGGAGTTGCACTGCTTTCAAACGACACCGAGTCCACTTCCAAGCCCAAAGTAAAACCTCTTCAAACTGCTCGCCCGTAAATTTTAGTCAGTGCGACGCAGTGTCCTGTACCTCCAATCCAGAGATCTTAAGAAATACAAGAAATATGTTGAATGAATGAATGGAATGAATATAATCAACGCGTCAGTACAAGGCCTAATCAAAAAGACGGAAGTATCTTGATTCAGTGAATCCGTGAAACTAAGCTCTCGTTTGCACTGGCTTACATGCAAGAGTGCAGTGGCAAATCCAAGGGGATCGGAACCACGCCGCCTCCAAAACAAACATGTTTGTAGTTTTACATAGTTAATCCAAAATAATTATCATGTATATAAATTATTACATCCTTATCAGTATTCTCATATGAATATACTCGTAAATTTTTTATTCTATGCTAACAGTTTAAAAATAGTACATTAGGAAACGATGATGTAATGATGGGTGTTTATAAAAGGGTGTGATATTACGATACAAGCGAGGAACAAGCGAATATGGTAAAGTTCATGCATGTATTAATACCCATTACATGGAGTTTCATGCGGTACTTTTTCTACAACATATGATAACTTTTATAAGATAGGCCGCCTAGC
>CAXIVR010000009.1:92753130-92965630 GCA_964035755.1 Teleogryllus oceanicus
TGGTTCTGTTCTCTCTCGTAGTTAGGGAGATTTCAAAATTTTGAGTAGTGGCCTATACAAAACCAGAATTCAATTGTTTAGACCATGCAACAAATTTTGAATTTTGATAAGTCGGGTAGTAACTAACCTCCCTATTTTGTAATCCTAAATTGGGAGGTTTTAGGTATCAAAATACGTTTTGTGTCACTGAAGAGCCAAAATTAGCCTAAAGTATGGCTGGAATTTTGAGTTTTGAGAATTTGGGTGGTTCTGGTTCTGGATTTCTATTTGAGGTGAGTTTCGATTTCGAAAGTGGCGTGGCCAAAATTCACTTGTTTCGACGTACAAAATTTGAATTTTGAGGAATGGGTGCTAGCTTACCAACCCTTATTTTGAAACCTTCATTTCGGGGTAGGTACAAAATTATGTTCTTGTGTCACTGAAGAGCCAAATTAGCCTAAACTATAACGCAAGAATGTTTGAGTTTTGAGAATTTGGGTGGTTTCGGTTTCTGGATTTCTTATTTAGTGAGTTTCGAATTTCGAAAAGTGGCAGCTCAGGAGCCCAAAATTCACTTGTTTCGACCTACAAAATATTAGAATTTTGAGGAAGTGGGTGCTAGCTTTACCAACCTTGTTTTGAAACCTTCATTTCGGGTAGGGTACAAAATTATGTTTTGGTGTCACTGAAGAGCCCAAAATTAGCCTAAAACTATGACGCAAGAATTTTGAGTTTTGAGAATTTGGTTTTGGTTTCAGGATTTCGTATTTAGGTGAGTTGAATTTCGAAAGTGGCGCTCAGGAGCCCAAAATTCACTTGTTTCGACCGTACAAAATATTAGAATTTTGAGAAGTGAGTGCTAGCTTACCATCCTCAATTTGAAATTTTAATTTCGGGTGTTGAGAGGTAGCCCAAAATTTTTGAATGGGGGCTGAAATTAGCCCAAAATTAGCCCTAAATTATGGCGCAAAAATGTTTCAGTTTTTCGAAAGTGGGGGTGCTAGCTTTACCGACGTATGTAATTCGACTGCATTATAATTTGATTTCTGTCGGTAATGTGCCGAATATGTTTAATGAAACTGCTACAACTACCTTTTCTGTAAATAAATTTATATTTGCGGGCTCACTTGTAATCAAATTTTCAGTAAATGCAAATGGCAACTTAGTTGATATTATAATTTAACCTTGTAAATATAAATTTAATAATGTACTACAAGTAACTTTAATTGATTGCTATTTTACTTTATAATTGTTTTAATTGATGCTTCCTGCTTTTCTTATTCTATGTTTATTATGTAAATTTATGCTACCATTGTTTTTGTGGCAAATGATTAATTATGTATTCAAAATCATTCATGGAAGTTTTTCAATGATTATTTCTTGTCAACTAGCTAAAGCTTAACTTTTAGCAGTTGTCAATGTAACTATCTCACAAAAATTACAACAAATTTGAAATATGTTTTTATTTATTACAGCGAAGGAAGTTAAAATCCCTATCATTGCACATAATTAGTCAATGAGCTATTGCTAAAATGAGTGTGCTTGCGGTATGCAGTCCATTATTAACTTAAGTTTAAAACCAAAAACACTCAGAGAACTCCAGATCCTTGAAATCTATCGAGGAATCTCGATTTTAGAGAAAATCGGCTGAACGGTTTAGGCAATAGTGTTGACAGATGGACGTTGTCAGGACGGACGGACGAACAAACGGAGAGACGAACAGAGTCTCTTTGCCGTAAATCGATATCTCGGTATCAGAACCCCCAAAACACGGATTCTGACTACACAAAGTGTTAGGGGAATTTATTTACTTTACACAGGAACAAGATTTATTCACTTTTTCGATATTAGCTCCAAGCAAAGAGGTTATTTTTGTCCAAAATACGTCGTTTAACGGCGCACGATTGCAATACTTGTGATTACAACACAGATCAATAAATGATTAGGTAAGTTGATAATTATTGAACAAAAACTCTACTTTTGTGCATTGACCATATCATAATATAATTACCGTAAGGTAGAAATAGTCTTGTAAGTAAAAACGAAATTTTCAAGCCTATAACTTTAAAAGAGTTAATTCAACAACAAAACCTTATAGTAACTTTTGTAGAAAAGTGTATCTTCTTCAATTTTGTATATAGTATATTTTTTTCGGATTGATAGTTACGGAGAAGCACAAAGCGAAAAAAAACCTTCAACGGCACCCTTACTCCCAGTTCACACCCCCATACTTCAGAATATTTAGAATGATGTGCGCTAGTTGTCAACAATGATTCCAAATTAAAAAACTCCTGAATTTGTTTCATTCAATCACTATTTTTTGGGCTAACTTGACAGAGCTAGAAGTAACTGGGAGATATAGTAGTATTATATGGCGTGGCTTGTGCACCAGAGTGGTGGGATACAGCGTAATGAGACTTCAACTGTGAGCGGTAGCTCAGTGCATCAACTGATGTTACTGCAACGCCTCTGACCGGGAGGTCCTAGGTTCGAGTCCCGACGGCGGCAGGATTTTTTTGACACTAGCCTTTCAGCTAGGTCGAATTCAGTCGCTGTCTATAGGAAAATTCTAGCCGGCTGCTCTGATCGGTAGTTTTCCGTAGTTCTCCGATCAACACCAGGCGAATGCCGGAGCAGTACCCTAACAAACGGGCTACCATACACACGTACACTAACATGCACTACACTAACACATATTCCGGGAGGCCGGTCGGGAGCTTAGAGCTTGTCCCGGCTGGGGCGGTGCCCCGCTGGTGGGAGAGTCCTGGTTGGGGGGAAACCCCGCTAACCAGCAGTAGGTCGGCGCCGGATCTCGCCATCCAGTGGGGGAAGATCAACGCCATCTCTCGAGGAAAACATGCACTACACTTACGGGACTAATGACCTAAGCTCTTGTCACGCCCGGAATCACTAACCAACCAACGAGACTTGGAGTACAAGTGAATCGTACCGGGTCGTCTTTGCGCAATACGTCCGGGTCTGGTGTGGCATGTATAATGTGGTACGGTAAAGCGCTGCGCAGCGTAATGTGAATTTAAGATGCCTGTGCACGAGCCATCCTGGTTTGCAAGCGAGGTTTGAGCTGACTGTGAAGCTTTCGCTGCTGCGTACTTGAATTTTTGTAGGAAAACAGAGGGGCGACGACAGATTTACAACCCCCGCATACTTTGTGTGAATTTTCTTGCGCCGGTTATAAATCTATTGCCGCCACATACCGTTTCCGTTATGAGAACATAATGAAAGGAACAGATTTACAACTTCCACATTCCTAATAAGAACATTATGAAAGCGACCGATTTACTCTCGTCCACAAATCTGCACCATTGTGGAAAATTCGAGGTCTAAATAGATTGCAAGACTGGTTTGTACCATTTGTAAATTTATCATTCCTGTATACCTCTCCATTGGTTGTAAATATATCACCGCTAACGGGGAGATCCCAGGTTTTGAGTCCCGAAGATGGCATTCGACAGTAGCTTGTCAGCTAGGTCGAATTCCGCCGCAGTCTGGACCGCGCGCGATCTTTCCTTCCTCTTCCTTATCTTATCCTCACCCTTACTTACACACACATATTTACATGCAGCACACTACCACGCATTTAGGAAGACCAGTCGGGAGCATAGAGCATGTCCCAAGTAGGAATGTGCCCCGCTGATGGAAGATATCTAGTTGGAGTAAACCCTGTAAGTCAGCGTGTAGATCTCGCCATCGAACGGGAGATCAACGTCACATCCCACTATGAAAACATGCACTGCACTTACGGAACTAAGGACCTTAGCAACTGACGCGCCCGGAATCAATGAATCAATCAATGCATCGAGGGAATATTATGTTGGCGCGACGTATTCACAACCGCCGCAACTCGCGCTTGGAAACGCTGTGTGACCGCGATGGCCGGTTAATAAATGTTACAAACTCTAAGGGCATGTATAGGGTTGATGATGGTCAATTTTTGCCTAGAATTTATACAGGCTGCCTCAGAATAAATGATAGAGACTTTAAGGGCATGTAGAGGAGTTGAAAATGATCACTTTTCCCAAGGATTTATTCAAGCTGTCTCAGAATAAATGTGACAAACTTTAGAGGTATGTAGAGTGGTTGAATGTGGTCATTGTTTCCCAAGGATTTATTCAAGCTGTCTCAGTGAGTTGAAGTGTATTTTCCAGATTTACAGAAAGACTTTAAGGGATGTAGAGGGGTTGAAGTGGTATTTTTTCAGATTTAACTCTCAGAATAAATGATGCAGACTTTAAGTGCGTGTAGAGTGTTTGAAGAGGGTCGCCGTGCCACTTGCCGTTCCAGGAGCTGTCGTCGCGGGCGAGGCAGCGGCCGCAGGCGTCGGAGGGGGCGCCAATAGCGGGCCCGCAGCCCGGTCGCGTGGCCGCTATGGCCACGGTCAATACAGTTTGTCAGCTGCAACACAGCGCCACCGCGACGCACGAATAAATGTTCAAGGACACGCAGAAGGGTTGAAGATGGTCGTTTATTGCTAAGGATTAATACAGTTTGTCTCAGAATAAATGTTACAAACTTCGAGGGCCTGTAGAAGGGTTGAAGATGGTCACTTTTTGCCAAGGATTTATACAAGCTGTCTCAGAATAAAGTTATAAACTTCAAGGACATGTAAAGGTGAAGATGTCTTTTGAGATTTATACAGGTGTCTTAGAATAAATGTTACAAACTTTAAGGGCATGTAGAGGGGTTGAAGAGGGTCACTCTGACCAGAATTTATACAAACTGCCTCATAAGGATTGTTGTAAACTTCATGGGCAAGGTGAAGAGTCGAAGATAATCACTTGAACATGTGAAAAAGTTAATATATCAAAGGGAAAAGGGGGAGTGGGGAGGGGAGTGGGAGGGGGAGTGGGAAGGATAGTGGTAGTAAGGAGGGGAGTGGGAAGGGGAGTGGGAGTGGGGAAGAATGGTGGAGTGCTACTAATGGTGGTTCTGCTCTTGGTTTCAGACTTAGTTTCTTCAGCCTCCAAAAATACATCTGCAGCGGAGTTTGGACGCGCCAATCTCCAGTAATGCTTTCACGCTTGCAGCTTGCTACCTCTACTCTTCTACGATTTATTTGAATCTTCAAAAAGGGCGCTTTCGCATCAAACTCCAGTAGAAGCTTCTCGATAGTAGGCGGGTGTAGATGTATTTATGGGGGTTGTAATTTTTTTTCTGATCGGGGGCGATGGGAGGGGGAGGGCTACTACTGGTGTTCTTCTCTTATTTCTATAAAAAAAACCATGCACAGGAAACTATCGGACCGTTTTAAAATAGTTACCTGCTTACAGTTAAAGACCTTCATTGCACTTCTTCCGTGTATAATTTACAGATTATAAATTTTTCTAGTTCAAAATTGGGAAAATTGAAATTTACAACGGATAAGGGATGTCGGAGCGTCACATCTACTTCAATGGCAATTGTAAAATGTTGTCAGCCTCCGCCCCACATTCTCGTGATCTTGCAAATTTGTACCATTGACCACCCTTAATGTCCCTCATTTGAATTGCCGTAATACGAACGTATTTGTAAAGGTTTCAGGTAAAACACCGTTATCTTCTCGAATGCAGCATTATATGGAGTGTCATCTCCGCAGCATACAATAGTCTACGCTGTACTACTAGCTTTTGTCCCGGCGACATCGTGAAGACTTACAGTTTTTCTGTGATGGACTTCAATTTTTCTTTGCCATATGTACCTCGAAAAGGGAGAAAATAAAATGTTCATTTGAAAGATTTTTTAATCATCGACGGTGCATGCAATTCTCTACATACTGCCACTGCCTTAATATTACACCTTTTCACTTCATTTTATCATTTCTAATGAACTAAATTACTCCCTTTTCGTTATAAATAAAAAAATGAGTAAGAATTTGGTTGGGACCAGTAATAAGCCCATTTTTAAAGCTGTCAGAAAAGAAACCCTAATACTCTAAAACATTCCTTTTCTTTGGTACATAAAAATGTTGAATGTTGTAAAATGTAAAGTCGTAAAGTTGTAAAATTGTAAAATGAATAGTTTTGAATTTTTATCACTCTTTGAAGATGTAAGATTCACGTATACATAGATCTGATTCAACTTGAGAATAATTGCAAAACTCTTTACAACAAACTTTAATTTAAACCAAACTTGTTCAAAGCTATAGCATATGGTGATAAAAAAATTTAGTTTTAAATTTTAATGTATGATTATTTTTATTAGTTTCGTCTGTTAATACTTGTTATCCTCGTTCTGAAAAAATTTAGACACCCCAATTTAAAAACAATGCATTACAATCAATAGGGAGGAATATTAGGTTTGAGAGGTTTTCCGGAAAAAAAACATAGAAAATATAAATTATAAGGAATATTTGGCTTATTACAGAAATTTCACTGTCAGCAGCTTGAGCTAGTAATGTCAGTGATTACAGAAAATAATTTTGCTTTTTTCATAAGATCTGAACAATTTAAAAAATAACTGATAATGTAAAAAGTTCTATTTTCACTACTTTTAATTTTATATTTTTAATTTGCAGTCGCTTAGTCAATTTGATCACTCTTAAAACATACAATATACATTAACTAAAGAGCGGATTTCTAAGCTCTTTAAGCTGCTGAATTCGTTCTTAAAGTTGTTAAACAAGTCTGAAATAGGCACAAAAATCTCAAAATGGGCAATAAAATGCATGTGTTTTTGTTCTACTTTCATTACATTTTTTCCATTTTCGCAGAAATAATAATTAAATCACTTCATTTCATGAGCGAGATCAAATCTCGACCATGAAAAAATACCCACTTCGCGCATTTAATATGACAAGAATATTACTAACATTGATGCAAAAACGTATGTACAAGTTGTTGATATAGGCCTGTAAGTGCTCCTAAATTTTAGCAAAAAATGTTATAATACCAACCTATCCTACGAAATCGGACTACGGTTATTAAAGAGTCAATAAGAACGACCACCTCGAACATTTTCTAAACGGCCAAGATTTTGAGATGAAATTTCCACCAAACGATTCAGGACACAGATACTCATTAGATGTACTGAGTAGCTTTTTGATAGTATTTTTTATTTTAATGATAATGGACAAAATTCATTTTTAAAATGGAACAATACATTTTTTATACGGATATATGTCTTGAGAAGACGAATTCAACATCACTATATTTGTGGACATTTATTGAGTAATTGCGAACGTTAATAAGTTTTGAAATCCGGTGTTATAGCAGGTTCGGAGGTTCGCGGTGCTTCTGGATTTCTACACATCTCCACGGCTTCTGTCTTCCTCTAGTTCAAAGTTCCGCGTATTAAGATGTCTAGCGCATGTTGTGACCTTTAAACGACAATCGACACTGCGGTATACAAATATAGATGAAGTAGCGAAAGATCGCGAAAAGATAAAATCGATAAAAAGGATCGAATTCCTCCGTGAATGACGCAGAAAGTGCAAAAGTTGTTTCTACTGGCAGTAAATGCAGAAACTTTTAGAAATTTAAGAGATAAGTTTAAGGCAAATTCCCAAGTTCATACTAAAGTAAATTGGAACGTTACATAAAATAAAGATTAAGTGTCAATTTTTCTAATCTTGAAGTTGAATTGCTTCCCTGGAATAGCGCGATTTTCACAACGATGTAGAGGAAAGTATTTCTGTATTTTTGCTGCCTTTTGTAAATCTACCGAAGCTGTTCAAAGCCGACACAACGGACTCGCCGTGCGAATTGTCACAAAAGTGTTTCGAAAATAACGTAATGTTTACTGTGGAGCGGTTTTCTTAAGACTTATGCTACAACACATGATATAAGACGCCGCTTTAATAATCGAAGATGTTTGAATTTGTCTGATGAACGTTCCTGCCAATGAATGAGAACGTACCTATAATTTCCTAATAATTTCCTGTTAGATTGAATGATTCTTTTGAATGAAATGTGAACTCAGAAACTTGAAGGATTATAACATACGAATGCTTAGCGGGTTCATGAAAGACAAATTTGACCGATGCGGCTGCTAAGGTCGTTGCACGTCCCTGAACCCCCTTTCTGCTTTTCGTATGACGCCGGCTTTCACGTTCTTTTGTGCTGTTAAATTAGAATTGATCTAAAGAAATTATTCCTCAAATACAAATTCATGTGGTGTGGATGAATTTGTCTTCTCAAGACTTAAGAAGAAATAAAAGAGGTCATCTTCGTCAACATATTAGCTTTATTAAGATAGCCGTCTTTCGACGGCTTTGCCGTCATCGTCAGTCTCGCTGCTGTCGGCAAAAGTCGGTCGACTGTGCTTGAATTGTTTGTTTTCCTCAAGAGGTGGCTGTGATCTTCCCCGGATGGATGAAGAGATCCGGCGCCGACCTCCGTCAACTAACGGAATTTCTCTCAACTAGTTATCTCCCACCAGCGGGTCACCCCCAGCCGGGACAAGTTCTAAGCTGCCGAATGCTCTTCAGGCACGTGTAGTAGTGTAGTGCATGTTCGTGTAAGTGTGTAAGTAAGGAGTGAGAGTAGGACAAGGAAGAGGAAAGAAATATTGCGCGTGGTCCGAGGACCATTTGGTAGGGTTCTTCTTCGGCATTCGCCTGGTATTGATCGGAGAATCTACCAATCAGAGCAGCCATTACTAGAATTCTCCTTCAGACAGACCGGGAGCTCAGTGCATCAACTGATGTCACTGCAGCGCCTCTGACCGGGAGGTCATAGGTTCGAATCTTGACAGCGGCAGAAATTTCGACACTAGCTTGTCAGCTATGTCGAATTCAGTCGCTATCTGGAGGAGAATTCTAGCGGACGGCTGCTTTGCTCAGTAGTTTTCGTGGTTTCTTTTATCAACACCAGGCGAATGTCGGAGCAGTATCCTACCAAACGGGCCACGGACCGCGCGCAATCTTTCGTTCCTCTTCCTTGTCCTATCCTCTCCCCTTACACACACTTACACTAACATGCACTACACTACCACATATTTCTGGGAGACCGGTTGGGAGCATAGAGCTTGTCCTGGCTGGGGCGGTGCCCCGCTAGTGGGAGAGTCCTGGTTAGAGGGAAACCCCGCTAGGCGACGGTAGGTCGGCGCCGATCTCGCCATCCAGCGGGGGAAGATTACCCCCATTTTCCGAGCAAAAAATACGCACTACACTTATGGGACTAATGACCATTAGTAGTTGACGCGCCCGGTATCACTAACAATCAACCAGACAATCCTCCCGACAATGCCTGAATTCGACCTAGCTATGTAGCTAGTGTCGAAAATCCTGCCACTGTTGGGACGTCCCGGTCAAAGGCATTGCGGTGACATCAGTTGATGCCATGAGCCACTTCTCCCGGTCTTATCTATTCGTGTAAAAGTGTAGTGTTCCATCAAAAAACGAAGTCAAATATTTTTTTATTAATTCAAATGCTATCAAAAAGCTAATATTAAGTAGTGATCGATGAGCCCCTCTGTTCTGGATCATTTAATGCAAATTCCATCTCAATATCTTGTACTGTTTAGAGAATATTATTTCTAAACATTTTATTGATTAACCTGCATATCAATTTTTTTTAAATCCAATCTCCCAATTAACACAATGATTCAATATACCTTCTTGCAATATTGAGTAAATTGTGTTTATTAAAAATCACGTACATTTGTCACATTTTCTCGATTGTTCGGCCCCAATATCAAAATTGAATTATGACAGAATATTATAGAAGAGAATAAGCTGGCTCTACAAGCAAAATGTTATGGGGAGATGTAGTGTCGGCTTTTTTTAACTGACCGATTCTGAATACGCGCAATTTCGAGCGCTTTTTGGTTTGGTTTGTTTTTTTCGTGTTTCTGGGCGCGCTAACTGCTTTGGTCATTAGTCCCGTTAGTGTAGTGCATATTTGTTTCTCGGGAGATGGCGGTGGTCTTCCCCAGCTGGATGGTGAGATCCGGCGCCGACCTACCGTCGGCTAGTGGGGTTTCTCCCTAACCAGGACTCTCCCTCCAGCGGGGCACCGCCCCAATCGGGACAAGCTCTAAGCTCCCGACCGATCTCCCGGAATATGCGGTAGTGTAGTGCATGTTAGTGTAAGTGTGTGTGTAAGAGGAGAGGACAGGACAAGGAAGAGGAAGGACAGATCGCGCGCGGTCCGTGGCCCGTTTGGTAGGGTACTGCTCCAGCATTCGCCTAGTGTTGATCGGAGAAACCACGGAAAACTATCGATCAAAGCAGCCGGCCGCTAGAATTCTCCTCCAGACAGCGACTGAATTCGACCTAGCTGAAAAACTAGTGTCGAAAATCCTGCCGCCGTCAGGACTCGAACCTAGGAGCTCCCGGTCAGAGGCGCTGCAGTGACATCCTTTGATGCACTGAGCTACCGCTACCGGTTATTGTTCGTATTTTTAGGAAACTCAGAGCACAAGAATGCGAATGCTCTTGGCTATCCGGGTGACATCTCGTTGAATTCTGTGGTGCCGACGTTTCACCCATCTTGTTGTGGCGTTCTTCAGGGTTGGTCTGCGTCTCTCGGACAGCCTAGAGAATTCGCAAGACTGGTCGCGGAAGCCTATGAACTCATTCAGCACAAGAAAGCTCGTGTCATTCTGTTTCACCGCTATTTCCTTTCTTATTCGAAAGATAATCGTGTTGTCAAGAATCTTTTCACAAATGGGCTCCTTCGGACAGGTCTTTACGATATTAGAAGCACAAAATTCTAATAATATTAAAAGCTCCATACTTACATATTTATGTAGGCTCCATCTTCACAATCGCTCTTGCCGTCATTCTGTAAATACAAAAATATTAATGAGTGAAACTTAGTATTGCGGGTAGCGAATGCACTTGTTTTTTAATCAGAACGTTGATTAAAAAATAATGTGAATTAAATTTTTAATTGATTCACAGTATTTTGAGTATATATTCTTGCAAAAACCAAGTGCCGACCAAAAAAAAATATATTTTTTATATATAAAATAAGTTTAACATGTCTGAAATGAAAAGTTACTAATAAATATTGTCAATGTGACTCATCGATTTGAGGGAAGCGAAATGAATACCAAATCACACCAATTATTTATAAAATGACCACTAAAGAGCACACCTAACACATGTACAACACAGCACACCTATACACAGCCACATACACACGACTTTCTTTTCGCTCTCCGCTTGTTTTTCATGGGGATCACAACTAGTGAATCTGAAGAGTTCAGTAAAAATTTACTACGATTTCAGAAACTGATGGTAATAAAATGTAAGGTTACATGGAGCAGTGACATAATGAGAGGTAGGGTAATTGGGAGAAACTCGAGAAAACCTATCGTGAACCTGAATTCTTCTCCACAAATTCCTCATGTAATCATCGGGCTTTCAACTCCAATACGAGAAGATAAAACAAACTTGCGCTCTAACCTTCACGCTATTCACAGATGGAATAGAGTGATTTGTATATTGTTCTCACTTGTTCGTGTTTTACAAAAAAAAATCACAATGCCAGCAGAAGGTCGGGTATGCTGAATTGGGAACACATTCACAATGACGTGAAATGTTACGTGAGAAGTTTTGTGCCTGCTGCACAGAATGTTTGTACACTAAGGATCAGAAACGACGTAAAAAATATACAACTTTCTTCATTTACGTATTCCAATGTTTACACCGTGAATTTGTGTTACAAACTAGTGAAAGTCGTACGGTCTAACGCTGAGGTTCCCCAAGGGGCCGGTATCAACCCCTGGGGGGAATGAAATTTTGTAGAGGTAATTGATGATCGAGGGGTCGAATAGGGGGTTAATAGCCGAAAATGAACTATTGATAGTTTGTAATAAAGATCAAAACTTCATTGATTAGAACAAATTATATTAATGAACTTGATTAGTGTTTTCTGATATAAACCAACAACGCATATAATAATAAATACAAAATTTACAATTTTTTGCGTCCATTCTTCATTCTTACGTGGGCTATTTAGAAAACTGAAGACATTGTAAGTATGTTAAATAAAGTTAAAAATTATTACTGAATTTGAATGGGTTTGGGAATCTCTGGCCTTACCCTGGCTAGACCCATTCAAACGCTTCTACTCCCGTTCGGATCGACAACTGTCGAATACTAAGGAGCTACGCCTCTGTAAATGCGGTACTAAAGGGTATCCCAGGATAAGATGATCAAAAAAATGTTTCCCTTAACCAAATCGCATATGAATAGTAACACTATAATTCTAACATAGAAATAATATTTCTGAAAAGTTTCTTAGTCCCCGTCCCACCACTTACGCACCTCTACAGTCCAAAAACTGTTTTTTATTTTAACTTTTTTCTTCAATTTAACACTATTTTATCTGATTGGAAAAATATGAAATATAAGAAAATAATTCATACTATCAAAAAAATATTATTACTTTGTCAGTTCCAAATTCAAACAAAAAATGTTTTTGCAAAAAAATTACAAATTATGTTTTTTCTGTGTCTTAGAACCCTGGAACAGGCTCGAAAAAAATCTCAAAAGTTCCACTCAAAACACAAACTGCTGATCTGCAGTTAAAAACATTTTTACCATTTTCCCTTGACTTTACATATACTTTGAAAATATCTACAACAGTGCAGTGTGTTCATTTTAGTGTTTATTATACACTTGCATACATTGATGAGGCACTTAGTAATATTTGACTTTGGAATGTGGTTACAAATTATCATGTTTTTAAAGCTTTCTAATCCTTTGTATAAGTATATCATACGCCAAGGAAAGACAATAATTTTTGGCAGTTTAAAAGAAACCATCGACACAAAACCTTGTGATACTGGTGGATAAAGCCTTACATCCCAGTCCTACATCGAATAGGTTTTAGAAGAAAAAACAGAAGTTTGCAGATTATGACATTAAAAAACAAAGTATTATTGCAACACATATTACGATCGCGAATATCTCGGAAGCGACGTGTCTTAATCAATTTAAACCAGGTTTGCGTTGTGCTATTAAATCATTCAGTTATTTATTGTATTTAGTAATAATGTGAAATAAATTAACAAGTCTCTATAAGTTAACAAGTCTCTATAAGTTAACAGTTTTTACCAGACAAGAATGTGTGTCTGTTAAATCTTATAACCTGAACGTAGGAAGTTCATGATTTTTATATCCCTCTTAAATACACAGGATTATAAAATCAAGATACTTTTAATTCAATATTTTTAAATTTTACTTTCGATTGAGAATTTGAAATCGGACTGATGTATTATTTCATTGTAATGGATCATTTCTTTACCTTGAAGATAAAACGGGGAATTAAAGTAGCTAAATTTGTGACAATAACCGTCTAGTAACTTTTCCCAAAGACTGACATGGGCTAGATATACATTGACGGACTGCCATTCCATTTGTACAACCCTTACATTTAAACATCGCGCCAATTTCTCTAGACGCAGTGCCAGCAAACTCTAGTGAGCTCTAGTTACTTCGCCCGCGACCTTGACATGCCTGCCTAAGTCATGGTCAAAGTCATTGCAGTCAGTGAAAATCAATGGCTCTCAACTAAAGTCAGCTGGTGGGAATTATAAAATTCCCCCTCATTTGTCGGAAACCATATTTTCATACTGTACTAGGACGGTTGCGTACGTCGGAATTGGACAAAGAATTTTAAATTATATTTTGCGAAGCAAATGTATTCAACACGCCGCATGGGATTCAACACCTCAAACTGTTCAAAGCAAGCAATCGACAATACCTATAAACGTTAGAGAAAAAATCAGAGAGAAAAGGCGATTCCGACGTCTCTGGATGACAACCAGGCATCCTGAAGACAGAGCCAATCTAAACAGAGCCTCCTGGAAGCTGAAGCAGCTATTGCTACGACATCGAAATGAATCTTTTGCACAATATGTACAGTCACTAACAGCAACCGCAGCAACAAATTATTCGATCTGGAGAGCTACTAAGAAAAATAAACGTCCTCAAATTGAAATACTTCCAATAAGAAAGATGGCACCTGGGCAAGAAGTGCAACAGGGAAGATTGAACGACTTGCAGAACATTTCTCTTCGGTATTTGAACCAGTAACTCCACGGAACAATGCAGATGAGGAAGAAGTACTTCGATATAATGACGATCGTTATCAATTATCACTTCCAACGCAATCTTTTTCCACCAATGAAGTTAGAACAACTATTCAGCGCTTTATAAATCCAAATAAAAGCCCATATTATGATCTAATCACAGGCAAAGTCTTGCAGGAATTATCACTGACTGTTATAGAATGTATCACCTCGCTTTTCAATGCAATTCTCCGATGCAATAATTTCCTAGGACAATGGATAATAGCTCAGATCATAGCAATACCAAAGCCAGGAAAATCACCCAACGATGCTTGCAACTTTATCAACAAGCTTGCTTCCAACTTTATCAAAACTTTTTGAAAAAAGCCTACTCCAACGTTTAAAACCTCCCCTTCAAGAAATAATCCCCGAACATCAGTTTGGATTTAGAGAACAACACTCAACAGTCGAACAAGTGCACCGAGTTGTTGAAGTTATTACTCAATGCTTCGAAAGAAAAAGCTACTGTGCAGCAGTGTTTCTTGACATACAACAAGCATTCGACAAAGTATGGCACGAAGGACTTCTGTATAAAATTAAATCCACTTTGCCCCATCCGTACTACCTTTTGATGAAATCATACCTATCTAATCGCTACTTCCAGATTAACCAACAAGAAGAACTACCATCCTTTCATCTTATTAAATCAGGAGTCCCTCAAGGCAGTGTATTTGGTCCCACTTTGTACCTTATATACACATATGATCTGTTTATGAACGCAAATACTACTTCGGCGACTTTTGCGGACGACACAGCAATTCTTGCAGTGCACGAAGACCCACAACAAGCTTTATTAAATCTGCAAGAATACCTGAACCAACTAGAGCACTGGTTACAAAGATGGCAAATACAAGCGAACGCCTCCAAATCTAAAAACATATTTACCCTTTGCAAAAAAAGAGTGTCCTAAAGTCCAGTTAAACAATGTTGAGCTAGCACAAGTATCCTGTGTTAAATACTTAGGATTTCACATGGATAAAAGGTTAACATGGAGGAATCACATATCCGCAAAGAAGAAAGAAGCAAAAATCAGATTCTTCCAATTATCATGGCTCATCAACCGCCACTCAAGTCTTTCCTTAAATAATAAAGTACTTCTCTACAAGGCAATCATCAGGCCAATTTGGAGCTACGGAATACAACTATGGGGGATCAGCCAGCAAATCGAACATAGAGATACTTAGAAGGTTCGAGTCAAAATGTATTCGAAGATTAGCCAATGCACCATGGTACGTGAAAAATGACACACTACATCGAGACCTCAAGATACCAACAATATATGAAGAAATCACCCATCGTAGCACTACCTTCCAAGAACGGTTGAACAAACATCCAAATCCATCAGCCATAAATTTACTGGAAATAGTGAGGAAGAACACCGACTCAAAAGATATATTATGGAACTGCCCTTCCGTTTCGAACAACCTTCCTGAAGAAGATTTCTAGTTTATAGTTTCTAATTGCTATCATAATTATCACATTTACTGAATGTTTGCTAAAAACAGATTGTAAATAAACGACAAAAACATTTCGCGGAGCATTGAAACTCGCAAACCTTAGACGCACAGGAAAGTGGGGAAATTATGATATCTTGCTCAATAATCCCTGACGGCGATTTCAGCTGCCCTTACCACATTAAGTTACAAATCTTTCAAAACAAAATCTTAAGAATAATAGTAAATGCCCCCTGGTTTCTGTTGTGGAACTGTTGAGGCACGTGGCATTGTCTCTGTCTTCGATAAAATATTGATTAATTAAATTAACGTGAACTTCTTTGGGCCACGGGCAAACACGAACACGTATTTCGACGAAAACGTTGATCCGTTAGAGTTCGTTTGTGACGAATTTTCACAGTAGTTTGTAGCAGTAGACACTAATGAAGGTCCGGAGGGATGGTGCAGTTAGGGGAAACCTACTAAGATGTGTTCCAAACTGATAAGTCCACTGTGTAAGGGTCCTATAGCTAATCTTGCATTATAACTACTCATATCATTGTATTGAAGGCCAAATAATATCTTTAAAAATAGTCATTTACGCCAGTAAGATATATTTAAAAGACAAAGACCCTATTATAAAGAAAAGAGAGTTGCAAAGCGATGTGACATTCCGTTTTTCAAACTTTATTCTGTGACTTTTCAGTATTTACGTAAGTCTGGTGTTATTTGTTTGCTTCATGCTATTGATGTGACAGAGGCAATTTGGTGAGAAATGGGTCGGAAGTCAGCCTTGACAGAATTCTAGAAAGAGTGAATTAGTGCCTTAAAGGAAGATAGACCATCTTCTCGAGATATGGCATGTTATTACTAACACATGAGGGCAGATCACCATGTGTTAGTAATAACGTTTTCAAGCTGGGAAATGAGAATGGGGCTAAAACATCTGGAAGACCACAGAAACTGACAAATAAGCAAACACGTCTAGTGATTAGAAAGCTTTATTCTGGGAAAACATTGCTTGGACAAGTTTCACAGGCTCTTTAATCAATGTTCATAAATCTCCTTTGTCTAGGTTAGTAAACAAGATTAATATTTTGCATTATAAAACAAGATAAAGCAACCGCGTATGACCACTGTCTTTAAGAAAAAAGACTTGAATTGGCAAAAAAACATGTGATGTGGGATAAGAAAAGGAATAGTGTAGAGTTCAGTGATGAAAATGTTTAGTTTAGATGATCCTTCTTTCTATTGGCACAATCTCATAAAGCAAACAAATATTTTCAAAGAGACAACAGGGACGAGCGGTCATGGTTTGGTGTGGGTTCAGTTGCAGGCGAATAACATCCCTTGCTGTCCCGAGTTCCCGGATGAGAGTCACAGGCTATCAGAATCTCCTTGAAAAACACCTTTTCCCAGTTGCATTGAAATTTGATACATATACTTGGGTATTTCACCCAGACAAAGCTTCTATTCACACTACCAGATCATCAAAAGATTGATTTTATCGCCATAATAAGAATGTCATGGAATGGCCATCCATATCTCCGGAACTTAGCACCATGGAGAACCTTTCGGGAATATTGTGTAGAGAAATTTATAAATATGGGAAGCAATGAGACAATGTTGATGAGTTAGACTTCTATTCTAATTCTCCTATTTGTCAGCATGGATAAATTTAAAATTGTCCACGTTAGAAAATCGTGTGGGAAATATGAAGACTAGAATTTTCAACGTTGCAAAGGGAAATAAGTCATTTATAGGACATTAAAATGAAGTGGTCTCATAATTTGCAACAATCGTACTCTTATTTTAAATTTTGTTTAAAAATAAAATAAAATAATTTGTGTATATTCAATAGAGTATTTCACCAATTCATTTTTTGTTACTCCAAAAATATTTTGTTTGAAAATGAATGACAATAAAAATTTGCAAAATTTCATCTTATCATCCCAACACACACTACGCGTTCCGAGCATCTATGGGCCTCAGATGGATATGTCCTGCAAAGCGGAAGGAATACGACCGTTCCGACTACCTGCGCTTGGCTAGTTGCGTAGTCTTTTGCAACTTCTAGGGTCTGTCCGAGTAGGAAATGTCGCGTGGTGAACATCGACCGCACGGTCGGATCGAAGTCGCGGCGTGGGCACCAGTTGCTCTCCCCGCCCCACCCGTCCCCCTCCTCCCCGCCCCTCCCCTCCCGCCCCGCCCACCGGCACGCCACGCGCGCTTATTGACTCCCTTGCCCACCCGCGCCCATGCTCGACGCCCTCGCGCATCCGCTTAACCGGCACATTCCGTGCACCAGGGGCGCGACGTGTGTCTGTTGCCAGTGCAAGTCTTAAAATTAATGTGCTCACATTAATACGGATACTCGAATGGTATAGCAAGGGCCGTGCAGCGGCAGCAGCAACAGTGAAAATGTTGATGAACAAAACCACACAAAATAATTTACCGAAAAATTGCACGCAGACTACTTAAAACACAACAATAATATTAATAATAATAATGATAATAATGATGATGATAATAATAATAATAATAATAATAATAATAATAGGAAATGTAAAGAACAAAGACATTCCTGATGATAGATTAAAATGTTAAAAATGTTGCGATTTGTAGCAGCTTTTTCCCTAAAAGACAATGTATCTGTAGCAAAAAGAACTAAAAAACGCTACGAGTTATTGTAGGGGACGCTTACACACGAGTGGCGCTAAGCTATACGGCTAAAATTGTCACGTATCTGGAAACAGGAAAGGGGCACACACGTGCTTGTATTACGTGATAATTTTGACGTCCGTGTTGCGAGTCACAAGAATAAATAAAATACTCTCAAGTAACCCCGCAATAAATTAAAATAACAAAAGCAGTCTTCACAACGACTGTAATAATAACAATAAATACGATTGCACGTTCATCAGTTCTTTACATAACAATATAAAAAATGTGCTGTGCATAACCTAACTACCGGCTTAGGGGGCTCAAAGAATCAACTCGATGTCGCTGCAGTGCCTCTGATAGGAAGGTCCTAGGGTTCGAACACCGACGGTGACAGGATTTTCGACACTAGCTACATAGATCATTCGAGTTCAGCCGCAGTCTGGAGGAGAATTCTAGAGGTCGGCTGCTCTGATAGTTTTCCGTGGTTTCTCCGATCAAAACTAGGCGAAAGCCGGAGCAGTAACCTAATAAACGGGCCACGATCATCGCGCGATCTTTCCTTCCTCTTCCCTTTCCTATCCTCATTTACACACACACTTAGATGCACAACAGTACCCTACATGCCGTGAGACCAGTCGGGAGCTTGTTCCGCCTGGGGCGGTGCTCCAGAGGTGGAAGATACCTGATTGTAGAAAGCTAGCTGATATGTAGGTCTCCGGATCTCACCATTAAGCGGGGAAAGATAACCCCACCTCCCGCGATAAAAACATGCATTGCACTTACGGGACTAATGACCTTGGCAGTTGACGCCCAAGGAACCACAAATCAATCAATTGAATAAGAATTGTTGGATTGGTTTGGTTGTTTCGTGTTTCCGGGCGCGTCAACTGCTTTCGTCATTAGTCCCGTTAGTGTACTGCATGTTTGTTTCTCGGAAGTTGGCGGTGGTCTTCCCCAGCTGGATGGCGAGATCCGGCGCCGACCTACCGTCGGCTAGTGGGGTTTCCCCCTAACCAGGACTCTTCCACCAGCGGGGCACCGCCCCAATCGGGACAAGCTCTAAGCTCCCGACCGGTCTCCTGGAGTATGTGGTTGTGTAGTGCATGTTAGTGTAAGTGTGTGTGTGTGTGTGTAAGGGGATAGGATAGGACAAGGAAGAGGAAGGACAGATCGCACGCGTTCTGTGGCCCGTTTGGTAGGGTACTGCTCCGGCATTCGCCTGGAGTTGATCGGAGAAACCACGGAAAACTACCGATCAGAGCAGCCGGCCGCTAGAATTCTCCTTCAGGCAGCGACTGAATTCGATCTAGCTGAAAAAGAATTGTTGGAAGGTTAAAACAGCTGCATATTGGAACTCAATATTGACGACAATAATCTCTGAACTGAGCGTGACAACATGATGCGTTGTGCGGGTACATATTCTAAAATTGCAAAGCGTTGAGATTAAATTGCACATAACACCCCAAAAAATAATTTTACACATATTTGGAGGTTCTTCTCATTTATTACTACGGGAAATATATCCAGAAGAATTAATTTTTTCAAAAAGTAATAGAAGGATCAATATGGTCTTATTTCAGAGAATTCTGTTTAAAAACAACCCAAGCTCCACCTGACCTATTTTGCATCAAATTTTCCCCGAATGTTTCCCTCACGTTTGTCTCATATTTTGTGCAAGTTCCCAGCATTTTCTCCATCATCCCTACATATTCATAACATATACCCTCACATGCTATCTGCTATTAAAACTGGAAATTCAGAAATTTACTTGAAGTGTTCTCTTTCCTACGAAATACTTTCCTAAATTTCACGTGGGAGGCCAGTGTAGTGACTCTGCTGCCGGACGAAAATAAAATTCTGTCTAGTAGCTATAGTTCTCGGAACAGCCGAACCCCCCAATGAACTAAAAGAGCCCGAAAGATCATACTGTTTAATGCCATTGTTTTAATAGTGAAAATGGCATCATATTGGAATCTATTTTTTTTTATGGCTGACGCCGCTTCTCGCTTCTCAGTTTCCACCTCTTCCGATCTTCCCAGTCTCCTTCCTTGAGGCCTCTTACCTCCATTTCTTCTTGGATGTCCTTTCTCCGACTTCTTGGTGGTCTTCCACGCTTCTTCCGCTCTGGAGGTGTCCATGCCCAGATCTTCTTAGGCCACCGATTGCTTCCCATACGTTGGAGATGTCCATACCAATTCAATCGTTTTGTTCCAATTGAATCCAAGATGCTGCTCTCCACGTTCATCATTTGTCTGTTTCATTTCTAATGTGATCCATCCTGGACACCCGGCAGCACCTCCTCCAGTAGTCCATTTCAAGGGCCATCAACCTACATTTATCCCTGTTGTTTAATGTCCAGGTTTCAGCTCCGTAGGTACTTATGCTCTGTACGATGGTCTTAAAGATATGAGCTTTCTTCCGTTTTGTGACGTTTTTGCTCCAGAGGAGAGAGTTTAACTGTCTTATCACTCTCCTTCCCTGTCCTATCTTCTTGGAAATGTCATCATAGCTTCTTCCCTTCGAGAAGAGGGTAACTCCATGGTACCAAGAGGACCAAGAGGATAAAAATGTAATAAAACAAAAAAATGATCACCGGGAGAGATGGCTCAGGCCTATACCTTTGGAGGCACGAAATCCTGGGTCTGAGGTAGGAACCAAATCGCGTTGCTTCAGAATTCTGCACGATGGTAACATGCGTTGCAGCGTACTTTGTTGCAGCTCGCGTGAGCGTCATGCATAATCTGAATTCTAAATTGTTCAAAACACGAGTGCTTCTAAAAAGAGCAAAAATCTTAGAGTTGGAAAATTCATGGAGTTGGAGAATACTTATTCACGCAGCTTTTCTGCCTTTCACACACACACACACACACACACACACACACACACACACACACATACACACACAACATAGACATCGGATACATAGTTTGTCTGTATTTTAATGTTAAACGTAAAGTCGATTACTTACTTTTGGAGCGTCGCATGTCACGTCACCACTTGCTATCTGCTCCAGAAGAGAGAAGTGTAGGAGATAAACTGCAAAAACTGTAAAGAAAAATATCATCAGTTGAAGTCAACCCAATAATTTAATTAATTATTACAAGCCCAAATAAATTGTTCGTCGAATTATCCTTTGACAATGTTGATAGACGCTGCAAATAAATGTAGTATCGTATGTTTTATGGAAATACTGGCGAATTCTCATTTTAATAAAAAATAATAAACGGCAACGACATGATTTGATTAACATGACCCCATTCATGAAAATAAATCACATGCCTATGTATTTATTTTGGCTATTTGTAGAATCAATATTACTGATTTTCACAGTAAATAGTTGAAGTATCGCTATTATTCGGTAAGACACTGTGTTTGAATGTCTGGTATTTAATTATACGTTAAGATACTGGGATTGAAGTCTGGTATTGAACTATACGGTAAGATACTGGGGTTGAATATCTGGTATTTAACTATACGGTAAGATACTGGGGTTGAATGTCTGGTATTTAATTATACGGTAAGATACTGGGGTTTAATGTCTGGTATTTAATTATACAGTAAGATACTGGGGTGGAATGATTACGGTAACGAATCTCCGTTGTGTTTCATTACAGGCGTTTGGCAGCACTTGCGCTTGAGAGCTATGTTACCCGCTACTCTACAACAGATGTCACGAATACACCAATGTATTGCAGATGTCACAGGTCTCTCTAACAGCAAGGCCAGACTAAATAATAATGATTAGAATGGAATGAGATGCAACTTCATGTTAATACGAAATTATAAGAATTTTCCAGCAATCAATTATTGCCAAAGCAACAGCATAAATAGAAATCCACTCTATGCGATTGAAACTCATAGGAATCTTCTCCGAAAGTCAAATTGTTATAGCATTTATCGAGGTGAGGAAATTGAATGGAGAGTAAATAGAAATCATTGATTGATTATACACAAAAGGATGCTAGGTACATTACTCACAACCACCCTTTAAAATAGACCTTCAAGGTTTCCACACATCTTTGCCAACCACGAAATGAATATCGTCAATGATCTGTTATTCGTCAATGTGCACCACCTCCTTGCCATTGCTACACCCATTGCTACAGCCGTTGCTATACGTCGGGCATCGCCCGGCGCGCAACATGAGTTATCATGTAATCATGACTTATAGAAAAAGTAGACAAAGTAGATTTAGATTAGTTTGCAAAAATTTAAGAATAAATATTTTTTCATGCAACATGAATGCAGCATCCGTTATCGGTTGTTATCATGATTTATTGAATGACACTCGTATGCACAATGGTATTTCATGAGTCCTTACCCAGGCAATGAGGTGCAGCCGCAGTAGCCTATAATTAGAGGCATATTTTTTCGCGTTAAAGTTTTTCTATTTCGCGTGGAAAAGATTGTTCGCGTTATATCGCGAAAATGGTAACAAATTTTGCTTTAATTTCGCTATAATGTTTTTAAAAGTATGTGATAAAAATTTAGTGTTTAAATTTGTATTATATTTTTAGTTTAAAAGACGGTAGATATATAAAGTATAAATAAATGTCAATAAGCGTTTGTTATTTTATTTTGAAATATATTTGCACTATCATAAATGAATATCTTATATCTTATATCATGAGAATGATAACCGAGAGCAAGTCACAATAGAACCATACTCGGTCATATTGGAACATATTTTCGAACCCATTAATGAAATTAAGGTTGATCAACCTTCTCTGTCGGGATGTTGGCTTGGAGAAACGCTTTAGGAGTATCTTTAACGAATTCTACTTTTTCAACCTTCGCTTTGTTTTGGCTCCCAAAAGAAAGTTCTATTATTGCGTGGCGCTTTGGTGTTATAGAACTATTAAATACATATTTGAAATGCTCCTTGTTTGTTATACGATGTTTCAATACTTTCTCTTCTCTCTCACTCCAGGCGTACATCGCAAAACTTGCATATTAAGATACTGCTTTCAGAAACGTCTAAACATTCATTGGCAAATTCTTTAAGTATCCTGTAAACAGTCATTCACCAATTTCTGTAAACAGTAACAGACGTCTTCACAACTAACGATTGGGTCTCCGCTTGTCAAGGAGATTCGACCGTCGCTTCGTCCACGGAGCCCTTACAATAATCTCCATTTTCCGTTACACAATTCAAGTGAGCATAATTAACTTTCACGAGGATTACACACTATGACATTACTTATAATTCCTCGAATTGTCAGAAACAATTTCAGTCGAAGTTGGCGTTGTATCCACCCACGAAACTTTCCCTGTGAAACATTTCCCTACAAACGATGAGTTACGTTCGTAAGTAAGATGCGACCTCTACTGGATTAATGAATATCACGAGAATCTTTCATTTATCGTAAAAATGCCAATTTTACTTTAAAAGCACTTCGATTGCGAAAATTCACGAAAAATTTGACTGAATTCTGAGTACCAACAACCCAATTCGTCAAGAAAACTCGAAATCGCTTAATTTAGTTTTTTTTTCCTTTATCGTTCAAACAAAAAACTCATGCATCTCTGTAATCATATGGAGATTACAACGTTTATATGAAGAGTGCACTTCGGGGACATCAGCGAAAATATTTTCGGGCAATAGATTTTATATTTACAATACAAATATAGGAATTTCATCAGGTGTCAGTATCAAGAGCTCACTATAAGAAATTCACATAAAAAATAAAATAAATAAATTATAAAAATAATAATTCTAAAAAAGTAAACAAGAACAAAAACAAGCGGAGTTAGTTGCTATTGTGTTGGCTATACAAATAAATCAAAACTCCAATTCGCATACTGATGCAAATAAGTATTACTTCGATATTACTTGTAAACGAAAATGTCAAGTTTGGAAATGATTCCAGCTTCAATTTGTTGGTTGTTTCGTTCATAATTCAACTATGTGTAGTAAAAGGTTGGGTAGGAATTCTGGAGCTCAAGAAAGCGTGTGCAGATGTGACCCCTCCCCCGTACGTCACATAAGTTTTTAACTGTTTTTTTATGAAACAAATGATATTAAATAAAAAACTAATGTTCATTTCAACCCACTTCTAGAAGCTACAAAGTGTAAATACTATTAGTTTCGTCATGAACATGAAAATGGCGTGTTTGGAACAGAAACCGAATGCTACAGCATGGCTCATTGTCACATATAAATTAATTTTAAAAAATGTAATTTTATATCGCTCAGTAACAATTGTATTATGATGATCAAGTCGATTATACGCATTTTTTTCTATTAGTACTTCTAAATGACAAGTTAACTTACAAAATCTTAGCAAGAAATATCCTTCCGTGAAAGAGTAAATCCAAGTAGAGCAGTTTACTCCATGTTTCGGCGGGGATCATTATTCTGACATGAATTTCATGCATTGAAAAATAATTACAAATTATTCTCATAGTTACAAGTTGCTCGTATTAATTTCATTTCATTCACTTTCTAGTTTTGGATCATCAATGCATCTAATTTTAAAGTTATTGCGTGATATTGTTCCTTTGAAACCTGGTCCTTTGAAACGAAGATTTATTTGCATTAAAATGTAATGAAATCTCGTACATAACATTCTGATGATGAGATAGAAAAATTGGATAGTTGGATGTTTTAGAAAATTCATGGAAAATATGATTTCTCGAAACAAGGGACGTAAATCATTTACGGTATACCCTGAATAATTTGAAAATAAGTCAACAGTACCTCACAACATCATACTCCAATAATCTAATTTGTAAATCTAATGAAGTCACACAATTCATAACAGTGTTTTATTCAAATCATTATAATTTTATTTAACACCATATTTCACTCGTCTTAATTCGAATGGGGAGGGCTCAAAAAAATGAATTATCCTAAATTTTAATTGACTTGCAAACATACCTAATAAATAACATTAATTTTTATGTTACATCAACGTAATTATTAAGAAGTAACTCTCACTTTCATAGTGAAAAAAAAAAAAAAAAAAATTTTGGAAAACTAAAATTAGAAATCTAAGGTGATTATTTTAACTTTATTTTATTGAATGTTGGTATTGTGGTGAGTTTTTCTATAAACGTAATTATATCACTCTTCTTATTTATTTTCTTCCCGTTTGTTTCTCTAAATTAATGCCATGGAAATGCTACTCTAACTTCGAACATGGCACATGTTTTCTAAAGACTACCGTTTGGACAACAATATTTTTTTTACCAGTAACTACACCTTTTCATTCAAGAAATATTATTGAATCCGCATGTAGTACCATATTAATTTCAAGTGACCTTAGATTTAAAGGGTTGTTATTTTGTTTCTGTTTTGTACACTTGGATTATTCCTAATGAAAATTTTGGAAATTTGTTTTAACAAGATGTTTTATAGTGATTTAAATAAGAATTCCAAAGCAAGAAAAATTATATTCAAAGTATTTAATAATTTGAATTCCCCATTAATTGAAATTGTCAAACTATTAACAGAAATACATATTTACAACGTTGAATTTGTCTAAGTAAAAAAATGAATTAAGCAAAAAAAAAATTAATTAAAAAAATAAATTTATCCAAACGATGCTAATGATCGAACGAACCATGTATAATACGTATTACCGAACCGTCCTCCATTGCTTTTAGTACTTTAGTAAACAACGTACCGAACCACGGTTCCATGGTGGTTGCTTGGCACGGGCGAAGCCGCCCTCGCCTCCTCCCGTCCTCTTGCGTCGCAGCTCAGCGCCTCACTGTCCCCTGCGGCGGCCGACCAGCCCGCGCGGCGAGTCGCCACGGCAACCGATTTGTTGATTTTCGCCCCCGTGTGTCCTTGATATGACAACTTTGTTAATCGATTGAAAAATTAATGGATCCAACATATTAAGAATATGGTGCCAAATGCTATGAACTACGTAAAATATTGGGCCTGTTTTAACACTTTGAAATGACTGGACAATGTCATTAAATTTGCAAACGCGCGTGACAGTCAAAGCAGGACACCACGAGAAGTCAAATAAGTGGGGAACCAGGTCGAGGGTTTCGATGATTTAATATGAATTCACGATGTCAGTTCACGGCCATAATCGATATGAAAATCTTTCGAAAATATATTGGTTCAAAGTAACTAGTATGTTGGGCGGCATCGAAAAAATAGATTTAAATGGCTTAGCAAAAAAGTTTGTTTTCAATGTAAAACTAGAGGTGCTACAGAATGGCACAGTCTTTCTCGTAATATAGTTTTGTAATCTCCTTGGTGTGGTCTGGTTTTAAGGTTTTGCTCCGTTCTCTGGCCAGCTGCCATTTATCGTCGCCCAAAGTACATTTTTTGACATTTTTCAACTTATTGCTTTCCTAATAGTACAACCGAAATATTACTTCAAGAATATTAAAGTATAGTAAAAACTCGTCGTAAATAGATGTTTTAATTGAAAAATTTGCAGTGGCTTTTAAGAATTACTGTAAATGCGAAATTTGAAACTCTTTTTCACAGGAATCTCTTGAGTTTTCGAAAGAGTTAATTTGAAATCATTTAAAGCACTTTTACTCATAATTGTAATAATGCATATAAATCGATGAAAATGTCCATATTAACGAAGTGAGAGGAATTTAAAAAAATTACATTTGTGTAATTTTTGAAAAAACAAATGAATACACCAAAATGAACTTTACGTCACAATAAACAGCGCACATAGCACTATCTATCAGAAAATTTGAAGAAAAAATTTGGAGCCAATATTAAGAAAATAGCGTTTGAGCGTTTCTAAAAATGCTGTATTTTGAGCTCATTTGTACAGAAAACGGTTGAGTTTTCGAGAAACTTTATTTGACATTTTTCAACACACGTACCCATAAATAAATTAATGTTAAGAAATTGCCTTTAATGTAAATATTACCGACGTGAGAGACAAGTAAAAAAATAATATTTAAAGAATAGAAGCATATTATAAGAATAGAGCAATATGGTGTTTAATGTCATGGTATAGGGTTCATTTAGCACTAACCCTACCAAAACTTTAAAGAAAAAATTTTGAGCGGTTTTTGAGGAAATCATGTTTTTGTAACATTTTAAAATTGCAAATATTGCATGAACTATTGCACGAAAACTACTAAAATTTCCGAAACAATGTACCACATGATCTGGGATGTCTGGGTGACGCCGCGTCGAAGGCTGAGATGCCGACGTTTCGACTGACATATCGCAGTCCTCTTCAGGGCTGTACTGCTACTGAAGAGGTCCGCGATAAGTCGGTCTAAATGCGTCGCTTCAGCCTTCGACGCGGCGTCACCCGGACAGCCCAGATAATGATTCTGGCCGCGGAAGCCCACGATATCAACAATGTACATGACATTTTCGAAAGAACTATTTATGCACAACAAATTTAATTTGAAGGAAAAATCTCTGTCTTCAATTTTGTAGTTGTAGGAAGACGCCGAAAAAATTCAAACTTTTGTAATTTTCGAAAATTTAGAGTTAACGGTGAAGTCGGACCTATGCCACCGTTATAAATGTATTTTACTCTATTCTTACAAGAAATTTAAAGAAAAAATTTGGAGCCGTTTTTGAGAAAATTTTGATTATGTCCGGGTGGCTTTATATAAAGTACCCCCAAATATTAAGGAATATTTCTCAAAATTTCAAAGCTTCAACTAGAGCCAGATCGACTGGGGAGTCTTCAATTAGGAAAAGATAGTACGCATGGTTTAGGTGCTAGCAGTGTTCAACAACGGACGGACGGACGGACGGAGGGACGGGCGGGCGGGCGGACGGACGTTTTGCTTCCAATTGGTTTTTCGGCATCAAGGACCCACAAAACAGAGGATCTGGCTATACCACCTGTTAGATAACTTTTTCTCTTAATTTAGTCTATAGTTTTATGCACTTTTTCGCTACCAAAGCTCAGAAATGAATTTTTTTACACCAAAAATCCGTCGTTTTTTCGCGCAGCATTACATAACTTCTTCTATACTACGTATAATACTCCGTATATACGTACGTATACGAGAAATTAAAAATATCTGCACCAAAGAAACGGTGTTTGAAATAGGAGTAAGGATACCAAAATCCTGATTGACACCCTGATTTTTGCCTTTTCAACTAATTTTCAGAAACTAAGTAATTAATACTGTTTAGTAGTATATTTTTCAGCAGATGTTAGACTGAGATGATGCTCATTAAAATTCACAATAAATCCTGATCATAAAACTTTACTTTTTGACTCAAAAAATGCGTCACTAAACTATAAAGATGGCTAATTTTATAAGAAAAACAAAAAACTATCTTCAAATTGTTATATTATCGTGAATTTTCATTCCAATTATTTTTAGTTGATTCAAGATTAAAGGTTAAAATATCTACTTCAAGAAATGTGTTTCAAACAATTCAACTATTTCACTGCAATCGGTCAACATTTGATTGATCGATTGACTGATTGATTTTTTCGTGTTTCCGGGCGCGTCAACTGCGTTGGTCATTGGTCCCGTAAGTGTAGTTAGTCCCGTCATTAGTCCCGCATGTTTTTTCCTCGGGAGATGGCGGTGATCTTCCCCCACTGTGTTCCGCCCGGCGAGATCCGGCGCCGACCTACCGTCGGCTAGAGGGGTTTCCCCCTAACCACGACTCTCCCACCAGCAGGGCACCGCCCCAGCCGGGCAAGCTCTAAGCTCCCGACCGGTCTCCCGGAATATGTGGTAGTATAGTGCATGTTAGTGTGTGTGTGTGTGTGTGTGTGTAAGGGGAGAGGATAGGACAAGGAAAGGGAAGGAAAGATCGCGCGCGGTACCGTTTGGTACAGTACTGCTCCGGCATTCTCCTGGTGTTGATCGGAGAAACCACGGAAAACTACCGATCAGAGCAGCCGGCCGCTAGAATTCTCCTCCAGACAGCGACTGAATTTCAACATTTGAGTCGGGCGCAGTCCATGCCATCACTGTTAACTCAGATTTGCGCCGCTGCGGTTCATTTTATGTTTGATTTCTTTATTCACTGTTTGGATGTATTGAACAAGTTCGTGTTGTTATCAGACGTTTAGGGACTGACTAGATATTAAAGAACACTCTAGTAAGTCTCTAGAAAGCTGTTTTTTTAATTCTCTCACATTACAACATAAGAAAAAAAGTTATATAATCATGCGTCGGAAAGCGGCGAATTTTCGGGAGAAAAGCTCATAAAGCCGGGATCTGGTAACGAAAAAATGGATAAATTATATTCCTATGTATTGAAAATTACTTCTAATACGAGGTGTAGACAGAGTCCGTGTTTTGTGGGTCCTTGATACCGAAAAACCGATTGACCGGAGGCCCTAGGGTTCGAGTACGGACGGTGCTGGATTATTGGTAGTTAGATAGGTCGAATTCAGAATTTGTGTGGAGGAAAATACGATCAGAGCGGCCGGCTACTCTGATCGTTAGTTTTCTACAATAAATAGCAGATGAATGCTGGATCAATCCTCGAACAAATGAGTCATGGACTGCGTACATCTTTCCTGTATCTTCCTTGTTCAAGCCTTTTTCCTTACACACATACACACACTTGCACTAACCTACTACACACATCGGGAGCTTAGAGCTTGTCCTGGATGGGGCCGTACCCCGCTGAGCAGATCGTCTGGTGGAGGAAAGCTTCTGCAAGCTTAGCGTATGTCGATGCCGGATCTCGCCATTCAGTGGGAAATGTACACGGCTCTCAAAACTTTCCCTGCACGAACGGGATAATGGCAGTTGAAGCAGAGTACATCAATTAATCATTGGATAAAAAGAAGTAGATTTATCCTCATTAATAGACATAACTATCCTCAGCGCATTGACACACATTAAGTACAACCTTCTCGTCGTTTAGAAAGAAGAGAAACCATAAAAAAACTGTTGTGCAGTAGGAATGGTTTCTCTGCAAAATGACAAAAGATACATTTTACTTTCTCTCTACCGCGTACATAGTAGTTACAAAATTATGTAATGCTGTGCGAAAAAACGGCTAATTTTTGGCAGAAAAACTCTTATTTCAGGACCCTAGTATCAAAATAGTTGATAAATCCAGTTGCTAAATTATAAAAAATTTGCTAACACGTAGTGTAACCGGAATCCAAGTTTTGTGGGTCCTTGATGTAGAAAAATCGAATGACGGCAAAACGTCTACCCGCTCGTCAGTGAACAACGCTAACGGCTAAACCGTTCAGCCATTTTTCTTCAAACGGATAATCCCCAATTGATCTGCCTGATGTGGCAGCCCTTTGAATTTGAAACTGACATTTTAATTTTGAGAGGTACTTCACATGAAGCCTCGGGGACATTTTCCGAAGTTTCAAAGAAATGGTTTCATCGTTCTTGATTAACTTTTAGTGTTGGATAGTGTAAAGGACGATTAAGAGAATGGTGCAGGTCTCTTGTTCTTTGAACACCCTGATTTTTCGAAAATTGCAAAATTTCAAATTTTTTTTTCGCGTCTTCCTACAACTACAATTATGACGAAAGAGATTTTTCCCTTAATAAAATCTCTTCCTTAAACTTTTGATATAAGTTTATGTATAGAGAGCAGATTTTGATGGCCTAAAACGTCGCCAAAAATGATCATTATAACGCTCTTAAAATGTTTTTAAAATGTCCTAAAACCAAAGAAAAATGACGTAAAAAATGTGATCAAAACCAGGGCAGATGAACACCTTAAACTGTTGGATATGGAACTGATGTAATCGAGGCTTCTTCTATCCGTTCAAATGAACTCAGCTTTCAAAGTTTTGGTTTGGGGTGTTTTTTTTATTTATTTTACGTCAAAAAACAGTTGAAACTGCGTATGACTTGCTATGGGAAAAAGTGAAATGTGTGCACATTTTCAAAATTCTGTGATCCCTACACTAAGTCATATTTGAAGAAAAACACACACTCCCATGTAATAAAATCTATTTTCAAGGATAAATAAGCAATAAATTTTGGCTCTTATCATGTTGTGCTTCGGAATAATACTTCCTGCCGCGACAACATGGAAACGATAATTTGAATAATTGTATTTCCCATTGAATTCTAGAAGACGTACACAGAAAATGAAGTTACATTTATGTACAGAAGCAAATCAAGGGGCCATCTCAGCATTTGCTCAATGGATCAGGGAAACTGAACGAAAAACCTGAACGAGATGGGGGTCATTGACCCGGAAGCTGTAGTACAATAGTTGTTACAGGTTGTTTATACTCATTTATACAGTCCAAATGGTAAATAATGCATTATGTATCATTGTTAAAATTAATGTTACTTTTCTTGTGATGCTCAGTATAGTCTCTAATTGTATAGAAACAGTTATGCAGCAGAAACGATTTCACTTGGGATTTAAACTTTTCTATTGAATTTAATCGTTTAATGTCATCTGGCAAAGTGTTGTAAAATAATGTACATGTATTGTATGTGAATGTTTTGTAATGAGCTGTTGATACTGTCACCTAATGAATACGATTTCTACGTCGAGTGTTATAGTAATAGACTTCGGCATTTTCTGAAAATATATTCCCGCCCTTGAGCAAGTCATTTTTTACAAAAACTACTGACTCGTAAATGAAAAGACACAGTAATGGTAAAATTCCTAGTTTAATGAAGAGAGGCTTACATGAATCACGTGGGTGGGATTTGGTTATTATTCGTACAATTCGTTTTTGTAATCTAAAAGTCTGGGAGCTAAAGGATGTATTTCCCCAGAATATTATGCCATATCTCAGGCGGGAATGAACATTCGCGAAGTATACCCAACGAGCAGTATGAAGGCTGGCTGAATTTGCAAGAATTCTGAACGCGTAGCATAATGAACTTAATTTTGTGTTCAATTCATTTAAATGGACGTTCCATGACTGAATTGAGAGACCTAAAAATTTTGTTGCCTTAACATCAGTCAATGGTACACTGTTCATTTTCAATGGAGCACAGAATTGTTTATTTGAAATGGAAAACTGCATTAAAACCGTTTTCTTTTCGTTTACTATTAATTTGTTATTTCGGAACCAATTACCAGATAGTTATCCCGATAGTTTTTTACCAGATAGTTTTTTATCAGATAGTTATCCCGAAATCGGCTGAACTGCCAATGACGCTGACAGGCGTCACAGAAACCTTAGACTACATACTCACAATGACTGACATTACAACTTCTGAGCGAAGAAATCGAATAGGCTAGCAGGTATCGGTACTCAGGAATGCTGTGGAGAACATTTGTTGGATCTCGTAAATGAAGCAAGTAGCATTAACATGACATTAAAATCCATGAAATCAGCGACAACGCATTAAAAAAGACGAACAACGTTACAAAATGACTCACTTCCTTTTGTCATACGATAAAATGAATTTCTATACTAAAAGACAATGTTCTAAAGTGAAAATAAGAAAATGACATTTCATTAAAATCCGCCCCTTAGTCATGTACAATTTTTCGAAAATTTGAGTGCTTTTCGGTAATTTTTCGAGAAAACACGGAGGAGAAAGTACATGCTGTTTTAGCGCCACTAGTGTTTATGGGAATTTCAGAGGTCATTTCAAGGTTTAATAGAAGCCAAAAATTTTGCATGTCTCGAACATATATTAGAGAGGCAGTAAGGAATCGTGAATTTGACCTTAAAGATTTCCGTTTTCAGGACTTTAATACTAATTTGGTTTATAAAATCCAGGATACCCTATGCAATATTGGTTTAAAAACAATGCTACGAATATTTTCTACGAGCTCAATAATAGCTATGTTATCAGTACGAATTCATGCATTGTAGGAGAATAAATCGTTGCGTATATGTTAATAAATATGTTGGATTACAATACATACATTGTGTGTGAACTTTTCCAATCGCGTTCATGTGAATGTTAAGAAATTAGCATTAAAAGCTTTTTTCTTCTTTTTTTATTTTGCTGGAATTATTCCCGAGCTGTTCAATGTTCGAATCGTATTCGACAGCACAATTTTATTAATAGCTTTTTTAATAGCATTCATCATAAATATAAATTCAATGATAATTAGATTCTTAGTTTTTTAATCATAATAATTATGTTTGCCTCATTTGTAAGTGAAGATTCTATTCATATAGTAATAAATAAAATGTTAATTTCCATATTCAGTGTTATTTATTATTTATTAATCACATCTTTTCCCCTTCATTAAAAAATTCCCTGACCACAATGGGAAAAAGACGTTGTTGGGGAAACTAGTTTGTTTATTTCGGCCCTCCATTCGGCCCTATTGACACGACCTGGTGATTTAGCCGTTTTCGTTTTTCGTCCTTCAAAATTCTCAGTGGTAAGTAACGAGTTCTGATGCTATTTTTTCTTGTGGTGAAAGTAGCAAAGTCATTTACTCAGTTTAGAAACGAAATGAATTGTCTTATGATAAATTAACCTCATCAAGGGTCACGCCATTAGAATGAATAACATAAACATAACCGTTACATAAAGAATTATTGCTTTTGTACCAGAACTTATCTTCACTTAATATTGGTTTCTTGCTGAAGTACTGCGTTCATTTCGGAGATCCTTTTTAGTAGTGTTCACATAAGTAACATTTTATGAAGCTTTATCATAAAAAATCAAAAGATAATACCAACTTTGCACAAGTGGTTTTGTTTTTAATAATGGCAAGGTGTCTCTTTGGGTAGAATAATTACTTACATGGAGAAAAACAATAAACTAATATTCAAATTCATTTCCAATTTTGAAATAAGTCAATCAGTTTATCACTGTATTAAGTTATGAACATAATTGAAATTCCATTCAGTTTTGAATAATAGAAAGAGCCGTCTCCTCGCTAGCGTCCACTTCCTTGAGGCCTGAATAAATACGAAAAACTTCCCTCTTGTTATTTGCACACAGAAAGTTGCATAAAAGAACAATGGTTTTCGAGACTCATAGAATGTGGTTCGAAGCTTTTTTTTTCTTCAAGGGAACGGAAATACTCGTGATATTCAAGTGCTATCTGATGTATTTTTAACTATTTTCTTTAGCTAGTGTATTAACTTGACATATAGTCATGCTAATTAGAAAACCTCGAAACTCCACTTTTCCTTCATTTTCATTCATATGAAAATAAAATTAATAGATAATGCAAAATAATAATTTTCATAAAGTAAAAACTGTTTAATTTTTCCATTTTCCATTTTACTTCATTATAATATATAATTATGAAATATAGTTATGAATAAAAGGAAATAACCAATAGATAATGAAGAATGAATGAATAAGAAAGAATGAAGTTCCCGCAGTATCTATAAATATAATGAGAATGGAAAATAAACTTAGATAAACAGGATTTTTCCCTTCTTACGGCGAAAATTGAATTACTAGGTAAGATAATTAGTATGATGATATCGATTTATCAAAACCCGTCATAACTTCAAGAATTACTAGAAACTCTTCAAAACAATACGGTGCCACTATGAAAAGTACGTATTATAGAGACTGCTATTTCAAAACAACACATCTGAAATATTGTTTTCATCGTATTTGTTCATAGTACCACTCATTGTGCTAAAAAGTTAAATAATCAAATTAAAACCTTCAATTAGCTTGTAACTTCTGAAGAAAGAGATAAGAAATTCCCGGGTAGATAAAATATTGACATTTCGTTTCCAGAAAGATACAACATCGTGTGTCCAGCAAAAAATACCTTTTCTCTTGTTAGTCCTAGATAATAACGGATAGTTAAGTATATTAAGATAATAGAAACGCCTAAACGGAAGAGGATACAATGGTGTATAAATAAAAAATCCAGTTTTGACTTTTGAAAAGGAAAGGAAGTTTCATGAACAGCAATCATCTGTTTTCCCGCCTTTCGGGAGGTTCAAGCCAGACTGTCCCCTTTTATTATGTCCTCAGTTTTCCTTTTCTTTTTCTGGCATTCTCGTCCTTTCTTTCTTGAATTCAATATCTTCTTCCTCTTTTTTGTCCCCAACGTGTATTAGTAACAGTAATGTTCCACCTGCACAAATCCATTTCAAGAAAATGGCAAAAGAGCATTAGATTTCAGATTCCAGGATCGGATACAATTTTCAATTTTTTAAATTAAACATTAAAAGGTGGTTAAAATATTAATAAAGTATTTTGGTCAACAATATACAAAGAAAAATAGTCATATTTTGTTCCCCAATGGTTGAACTTTCAAGAATCTATCGGTTCCCTCCTTCGAGCATTTGAACTTCATTTACCATTATCCACATTATTTCAACCCTTATAATTATGCAACTTCAACCTCGGGAAATGGATTATAATGTCATGTTATAATTAAAAATATACGAATTTTGTAATTGAAGAAATCTACATAATTACATTTTAAAGACATCAATATAATAAATGTTTATTTTTCAGTAAAAATTGAAAAAATCCAAATTCAAAATGAGAGAGATTGTGCATATTCAAGCCGGCCAATGCGGCAATCAAATAGGGGCCAAGGTAAGAAAACAATGAAATAAAAATGAAAATCTTCATTCACTTTTAATTTTCTGTTGGTGCTGTCTATATTCTGCCAATTTTAATGACAACCTTTTACAGTTTTGGGAAGTAATATCCGATGAACATGGCATCGACACAACTGGAACATACCGCGGAGAATCGCCCTTGCAGCTGGAACGGATCAATGTCTACTACAACAAAGCGTCAGGTAAGAGATGGCGAAGATTTTATTGAAGCTTAGATTAATGGTTCCCATCCGTTTCTCCCTTTTCAGTCATTGATTAATTCTCAACTTAGAATGGCCGATTTTTTTTTGCAACATTGGGATTTCTTCCACCTTCTCTCCCCATTATTTAAGAAATTTGACATATCAGCTTTATACCCGTAAATGAAATAGATATCTTCAGTGAAGAATGCACAGTGAGCCACTTGAACGACTACGTTTACATTTTCATAGGCTATTGCTGCGGGGTATGCACCGTGGAGTGCCTTCTGCTTCCATTTGACCATTTCTGTTGACTGTTGCTGGTTCAATGTCGTTTCTGAGGCTGAGAGGTGTAAGATTATCATCAGCTTGTTGTACCACTTCATGTAGTTGCGAGGTATGAGCTTTCTTTCCGAAATACTCTCTCAGAATAGTAATCACAAATACTCTCTCAGAATAGTAATCTGCCTGATGTGTAGATTTGAGAGGTTTACCATGCCTTGTCCTCCTCTTTTCCTCGTAACATAACCCTTTGAGAACAGCTCCTGGGATGGTGGTATCTAAAGCGAGTCATTTGTACTCTCATAGATCTTTCTATAGCGTCGATGTCTGTCTTAGTTCATTTCACAACACCCATAGAGTATGAAAGTACTGGTATAACATAGGTGTTAATTGCTGTAATAAGGTTTTTTGAGTTGAAATAGGTCTTCCGAACTGCTTTTAGTCAGCGCTCAAAGTCTGCTTTCAGTTCCTCTTTTATTTTTTGTGTGAGGTATAGTTAGGCTTTCCTGAATTCCAAGATAGTTGTAAAATTCATTAGTGTTTACGGTTATTATAGTATCTTTGGTTACTGTCTCGTATTCAATGTCATTTGTGAGCTTTGCGATTCTCACACTTTGGATCTTACATTTATCTATTCCAAGTTGCATCCCTATGTCATTAGAAAACATTTCAGTGATTTCTAATAGATTTTCCAATCCACGTTTTGAACAAGAGTTCAGTTTGATATCATCCATTTAAGCAAGATGAGTTACTTTATATTTTTAATGCCTTTTAGTTCGAATCCTGACCCATTCTTGTCCAGCAAAGTTGATAATGGGTTCATTGCTGAACCAAAAAGGATTTAAACTGTCTCCCTGGAAGATTCCACGTTTGATGTCTAGTATCCTGGTAATCACTGTCTTGGAGTTAATGGCGATATTTATCGTGGTACACCATTTGTTCATGATGGTTTTGAGGAAATGCACAATTACGGGATTTATCCTGCATGTTGTTAGGGTGTTGATAAGCCAGTCGTGGGGGACCATGTCAAACACCTTTTTATAATCGATAAAGCACATGTATATATTGCGGGTCTTTTTGGATGCCTGGGTCATGATAACACTGTCAATTGTTCCTTACAACCCATAGAACCCTTACAGCAGCCTTTATGGGTTTCGGTGTTGACTTTATTTTGTGAACAGTGCTGCTCTATTACAGATAGGAGGCAGCTTGTGATGATTTTGTAGAATACATTTAGGCACGTGATTGGCCGCAATTTGGAAGGGTGCACTGTGTTGCCAGTCATGGGTTTCATGAACGTGATACCCTCACAAAGATAGGGAGGAATTTCCTCCGGGTTCTGTAGATAATAGTTGATCAGTTCCAGTATCTTTGTATGTAGACTGGTGAATCTCCTGGACCAGAAATTATGGAGTCCGTCCAGTCCAGGGCATTTCCAATTGTGCTGTTTACGCATAACTTCTTTCAGAGTACCTATTATAAATGATGTTGCCATGTGTCCGATGTTCTCTGAGTTAATCTCTATTTGTGGCAGCCATGGCGCGTTCCTATTGAAGTGGTTTTCTGTTGACCACACGTTGCTCCAGAATTCTTCTATAGCTGACTTCTGAACATTGATTTCTTCCCTCGCCATTCTTCTGCAAGTCTTTTGTTTTTTTATGAAGTCCTGTTTGTCTATTTTCCTTCTGAGACTTTTGGAATAACGTCGCAGTCACTGACTGTAGATCCTTAGTTGTGGTTTAAGAGTATCTGCAAAGTCAGCGACAGTTCTATTTTCTAAGTTATGTTGCGCATGCTTTCGGTATTTCTTTTTAATGTTGGAGACTTCGTTTTGCACACGTTTACTTCGGCTTCCTGCAGAGCATGTGTTTGGAACTTCGAGAGCGTTACAGATCTGCCATTGGGGGGGGGGTAACTTCACATCATATTCTTCATGTATTCGGTCTTCGCTAGAATTGAACAAGCTGAGGCAATACGATCAATGGTTTCTATTGGTCCATGGCAGATGCGGCATCTTGGGAAATTTTGAGAACTGCTTTAACACAATGAATGAATGTCTTATTTTACGTGGCGAGACTCAGGCCATGAGGCCTGCTCTTCCGTCTGACCACGCAAATTTCGTTACGCTTCTTTCACCTACTAGGGGAGAAAGAAGGTATTACTTGGGCGACGAAACAGGCGATTTGAATTTTGCTCAGAGGCTTCATTTAGGCTTGATCTTTTACATGTCGTAAATATACTAACAAGAGACAGCCGGCTTTACTTCCCCTCCGAAGGAAGGCGTACGAAGGAGTTTTTCACCCTTCCGAATCCACGGCTCCAATCGGGTTTGAACCCGCATACGTGGGTATAACAGCCCGATACACTAACCGTTACACCATCGCCGCCGCCAAGTGTTCTCGTACAATGTGTTCTCTACGCCTTGGGCAGCTAGCAACTGCTTCCGATTCTGGCTTCATTCCTCCTCTTTTAAGAATTATTATTATTTCTTTTTTTTCTCGGGGTTTCTCACCCGAGGTTCATGGTTTGAGGGGCCTCTAGGCATACCACATTCCTAGCTTTGCATATTGAGGACTGTGCGAACCATCCGGCAGGTTTGAAGAATGACTGACTTTTGAGCTTTTGGGATAATTTTATGAGGATGAAGACCGATTTTTTCTAAACAATTCTTTAGATTTTTGTTAACCAGACCTGTAGCTGTTATTACAATTGGTATAATTTCAACAGACTCAAGTTTGTATATTTCTTAATATTCTATTGATAGGGGAATGTATTTTGAGATTTTTTCTGTTTCTGCCTTATTGATGTTGCGATCTGCAGGGTGTGTAACATCAACAATGAATACTTTCTTTTCCTGTATCTTATGTAGTAGAATGTCTGGTTTATTTGCCGGGATCGTTTTATCAGTATGTATTGGAAGGTCGTAATACATTTTGAACTGTTTACTTTCTATGACGGATTTGGCTTTGTATTTATAATGAGGGATGATTTCCTCTTCTGCCAGTAGAGCATGTTTGGTTGCTCTACTGGCTATTATTATTATTATTATTATTATTATTGTTATTATTATTATTATTATTGTTTTATATTATTATTATTATTATTATTATTATTATTATTACTATTATTAAATGTTAATGTTATTGAATTGCAGAGGGAAAGTATGTTCCGCGCGCCGTGCTGGTGGACCTGGAGCCAGGCACCATGGACTCGGTGCGTTCGGGCCCCTTCGGCCAGCTCTTCCGCCCGGACAACTTCGTGTTCGGGCAGTCGGGCGCGGGCAACAACTGGGCCAAGGGCCACTACACGGAGGGCGCGGAGCTCGTGGACACCGTGCTGGACGTGGTGCGCAAGGAGGCGGAGAACTGCGACTGCCTGCAGGGCTTCCAGCTCACGCACTCGCTGGGCGGCGGCACGGGCTCCGGCATGGGCACGCTGCTCATCTCCAAGATCCGCGAGGAGTACCCGGACCGCATCATGACCACCTTCAGCGTCGTGCCCTCGCCCAAGGTGCGCTGTCAACTCATTATTTGGTGTTTACAGGTGCTAGGGTCAACTGTTAAGGTCATTAGTCCCGTACGTGCAGCGTATGTTTAAATGCGAGAATATGTGGTGATCTTCACTGCCCGCATGATGAGATCCGGAACGCACACATATGTCGGATAGTGGGATTTTCACCAACCAGGTTTTCGACACTAGCTTTCCAGCTAGGTCGAATTCAGCTGCTGTCTGGAGGAGAATTCTAGCGGCCGGGTGCTCTGATCGGTAGTTTTCCGTGGTTTCTCCGATCAACACCAGGCGAATGCCGGAGCAGTACCCTATCAAACGGGCCACGGACCGCGCGCGATCTGTCCTTCCTCTTCCTTGTCCTATCCTCTCCCCTTACACACACACTTACACTAACATGCACCACACTATCACATATTCCGGGAGACCGGTCGAGAGTATAGAGCTGGTCCCGACTGGAGCGGTGCCCCGTTTGTGGGAGAGTCCTGGTTAGGGGGAAACCCCACTAGCCGACGGTAGGTCGGCGCCTGATCTCGCCATCCAGTGGGGGAAGATCACCGCCATCTCCCGAGAAAAAACATGCACTACACTAACGGGACTAATGACCAGAGCAGTTGACGCGCCCGGAAACACGAAAAAAAACAAACAAACAAACAAACCAGGTATCTCCCATCAGCGGGGAACCGTCCAAGCCGGGAAAAGCTCTAAGCTCCGAACTGGTCAGCCGGTTTGTGTGGGAGTGTCACGCATGTAAGTGTGTGTAAGGGGAGATAGGATAGGATAAGGAAGATGAAGGAAAGATCTCGCGCGGACCATGGTCCGTTTGTGGGCCACGGACCACGGATCTTGGGCAGCTACTAACTGCTCCGGCATTCAATTGGTGTTGATCGAAAACTTCCGATCTTGCAGCCAACCGCTGGAATTATCCTTCAGACAGCTGCTGAATGCTACGTAGATACCAAGCATGTGTTAAAAATCCTGCCACCGTCGGGATTCAAATCGTAGGACCTTCCGGTCAGAGGTTCTGCTGTGACATCACTTGACGCCCTGAGTCTCCCCAGCACGTTTCACTTGCGGCGTCAACAACTATGTGTTCGGGAATAGGGTTTTGTGATTTCGTTGAAAGGTGATGATGGAGATGGGTGTTCACGTGAACGTTCTCCGGTGAGTGTATGTATGAGCATTTTACGAGGGTAGGTGGAAATCTTCAAAAGACTCTGGCTTGCCTGTGCTATCTAACATCTAAAACCAAACTATCTGTCACCAAAACCAAACCTCCCTTATCTTCAAAAGACTCTGGCTTGCTCATACTACATAACATGTGAGATGAAGAGAAGAGAACACTGTCCTTAGCTCCCAACTTCCCCCAGGAACCGTCTAATAAGCATTACATCATGTAATGACGTGTATGTATGTGTGTATGTATGTATATGAGTGAAGGGCACACTGTTCAACTCCAAGATCCGCGAGGAATACCCGGTCCGCTTCATGACATCGTCGCCCAAGGTTCGCTTTAGAAGTCAACTAAGTTTCCGGGAATTGAGTTGTCTTTCTTCTTGTGTGTACTTACACAGGAAAGAGAACATTATACAATTCTGCAGAGAAAATGAGCGGTTTTTCGGTAGACAAATTCGTAATGTAGGTCCCTCCTACCAAAACCAAATTCGTAATTCTTGTCCCTATACTTAGTACGAGTACTTCGTATACTATTTCCTACAATACTTTTGTGTAGTCAGAATCCTCCGTCAGAATCCTCACGCTTAAAACCGAAAAATTGGATTACGGCCAAACGTCCGTTGGTTCGTCCGGCCGTGATCGCTAGCGACTAAACCGTAGGCAGGACTTCCATCAAAATTGATACTTCTGGATTAATCTGTCTGATGTCGTAGACTATTACATTGGAAATACCTATTTTGATTTTGGACCAAACTTTTTAGGAAACCCAACGACATTTTCGAAATTTTCCAAAAAATGTCTCAACTCTTTTTCTTTAACTTCTTTCAGATAGAGCCAAATACGTTTATTTAAATGGCTCAGGTAAGACTTTTGTTGAATTCTCTGAATTTTCGAAAACAGGCACCCTGCTCATCTCTTTTAACTCGCCAGTAGAGAGAAGTAGTAAGAAAAATGGAATAGAAAAAACGATATTTGTATGAAATACACCTCGATGGTTGGAGAATCCTAGATTTATTGTGAAACAGTATTGCTATTCATTTCATTAGTGTATTTTAAAGGAAGATTAGACTGGCAATGCGAATAGTCGAGGTGCTAATGAAACACAGACTTGTTGTCCTCATTCACATGTTACATTTTATTGCGACGCGAGAGTATATGCGTAAAGTATGACCTGTGACACTTCCGGCGTCAAATGTATGATAATGCGAAAGAAATTATGAAACAGTGAGTTACGCACTGTCATCACCAAGAGTCGCCTTCGCTGTTTTCCTCGACCAGGCTCATCAAACCGCGCCCTCACTAGCTACTTGCCCGCCTGGGAAGCCCGGGGCTCCTTCGGGCACAAACAACTTCCCCTGACTGTGCTCTCCTTTCCCCTCCAAATCCAGAAAGGGGCGTACACGCACAAGCTCAAGAGGTGCGCGGCAAGGAATAGTGGCTTTATACGAAATAATGGTTGCGAAATTTCTTCTATCAATTGATTTGAATTAAGGTTTTTTTCTTTACTATTTATTACTTTTTCGTGTTTATTTTTCTTTTAAATTCTCTATTGTATAATCATTTATACCAAGGGGCTGTGATATGTTTCAATGACGAATACATTCCTTGTTTTCGTTTTGTTTTGTTTTTAAATCATTCAGTTATTTATTGTACTTTGCAATAATCTGAAATAATTTAGCGAGTCTCCGAGTTAACAATTTTCTCTTATGGACAGGCAGCGCTTTCATCGGACCTGAACCTTTGTTAAACATCCTAACCTGAATGTAGTAAGTCAATGCTATTATGGTAGGAAATGGTGTGAAGTTTACATTTGCATCAGAGAAATGAATTTGGGGCGTTGTTTTGTCGTACGTTTTTATTTCTCCAGAAAGCTTTTTCGGTCGCATAGCGACCATGGACGGCGTGGGAGGGTGAGAATTTGATATGTGTGGAAAAACTCAACCAAACTTTTTCCTATCAAATTCTCACCCTCCCACACTATCACCAATAGTACCAATCTAGTGAACAACATCAAAGACGTAATTGTTCCACCTAATGGCGAACTTATTTCCTTTGACGAAACGAACCTTCGAGCATTCCGACCACAGAATGCAAAACTATTTTACGAGACATACTTGACAACTCTTTCAACCCAATACTTATAAAAATGAACTTTACAACCTGGTATATCTCTGTTTGGACGTACATTACTTTAAATTTGACAATACATTCTTCACTCAAACTTCTGGTCTACCTATGGGGTCCCCACTTTCCCCACTACTAGCAGGCTTTTATGGAAAACTTCGAGAAACATTTTTTTATTCCTGGACACCCTAATCTAACAAATGTGATTTATTGGCATAGATACGTTGATGACATCATAGTTCTTTGGTCCGGAACTTACATGCAATTAAAAACTTAACTGACATCCTAAATTCTAAACATTTCAATATACAATTCACAGTAGAAAAAGAAAATAGAGCCCTTAACTTTCTAGACTTGTCCATTACTTTACTAAATGACTGACATGTTTTTGACATATACAGGAAACGGACACATACCGACAAAGACATTCATAAAATATCGCAACCTCCACCCTCTTACAAGCACGCAGCATTGCATAGTATGTTTCACAGATTATTCTCAATTCCTCTCTCCCCTCAGAACATCAGAAAAGAAATCCATAACATAAACCAAATAGCTATCAACAATGGTTACAGTAGTTCTTTAATTCACATCAAAAAGAAAACTATCTCTCTCAACCCAAATAACTTAATTTCTCTCACTCCTACACACACAAGACACAAGCACAGCAGATATACCATCCCCTTCCTTGGATAACTGTCACTAAACATTGCGAAAATACTCAATTTGACATACACGTCACATTCAGCACACCAAAAAATCTCCGTAACACATTTTCCCACAAAAAAGATCCTATCCTCAAGCCTCTATCATGTGGGGTAGACTCCATTGCCTGTGGCAGTTGCAATGCGCAAAATATTGGCCAGACCGGAAGGTACTTTAATCAAAAAATGAAAGAACACGTACATGCTCATACACACAAATCAACATAATCACACTTTGCCAGCCATCTCTTAGAATAAGAACACTCATTTAATGCAGATAGTGACGTCAAAAGTTTGGAGATTGAAAACAGATGGACTTACAGACTTAAATTAGAAGCCATTCACATCAATAATTTATTCAACAATCCCCAGCACACTATTTTCAATTAACAAATTCTTTCCCTCACACCCCTCTTGAAACTCGCCGCTTCCCATGCACATTAACCCCTCTGCCCGCCTCTTTTCCGCAACCCGGTTGGGCTTTTCCCCTAATGGCCATTTCCTAGAAAAAACCTGCGGTCTCTCCCCTCTCCATTGAGAGCTTTCTTTTAAATAGCGGGCAATGCCCTTCACCCTCGCTGTCTTGTTTGGACCGAGGCCCCCAGCCGCGTCAGAATCGGTTCGTCAGTTTGCTCATCTAAATTTATTTATTCACTTATTTGTCGACACTATTTTTTCTTTTATTTTACTTCCCTTTAGAATAGTTCATCTGTTATTTGAAGTACTCTTCATTCAAAATTAGGTTTATATGTTCACATTTTATATTCCAATTTTCTCATTTACTTAAATTCTAATCTTATTCCTAATATCCTGTAATAGACTTTAAAAATGTAATTTAGTATATTATTATTATTATTATTATTATTATTATTATTATTTAGCACTGAAGATGGCCGCAATGTGACCAAAAAAGCTTTCTGGAGAAATAAAAATTTACGACAAAACAACGCCTCAAATCCATTTCTACAATGCTATTATATCACTCTTAGGTAAACGCGATTAGAAATTGTTACTTTCTATTCAAAATGTTTAATTTTATTTTCAATTGAGAATATGAAATTGATATACTATTTCATTTCATAATAAATCATTTTCACCATTTCACAAGCAATACTATTACACCAACCAGATTGACAACTCTTAAAACTTAAAGCTAAGTTAAAGCTTTAAGATTTTGAAAATCATTCTTTAAAATCTGGGGCTCTTTACATGAAGCCCTCCAGACATCTTCAAAATTTTCTCAAACACGGCTCCAAATTTTTTTCTTTAAATTTCTTGTAAGAGTAGAGAAAAACACACTTGCAAAGGTGGCATTGGTCCGATTTCCACGGTTAACTCTGAATTTTCGAGAATTGCAAAAGTTTGAATCTTTTCGGCGTCTTCTTTCAACTCCAAAATTGAAGATACACATTTTTCCTTCAAATGAAATTTATTGTCCATAATTAGTTCTTTCATTAAAATCACTTAGATGTACACTAATAATAATAATAATAATAATAATAATAATAATAATATATACAAATCTATGGAAATATGCATAATAACGGCGTCAGAAATATTTACAAGAATACATTTGTGTAATTTCTGAAACAACAAATCAATATACCAAAATTAACTTTACGTTATATTAAGCAGTGTCATTACCACTATCCATTGGAAAAGTTGGAAGAAAAAATTGGAGTCATTTTTGAGAAAATGACGTTTGAGCGTTTCTGAAAATGCGTAATTTTGAGCTCATTTTTACCCAAACTGTTGAGTTTTCGAGAAACTTTATTTGACTTTATTAAAGCAAATGTTCTCATAAATATAATAATGTGAAGAAATTGCCTTTAATGTAAATAATACCGACGTGAGAGACAATTAAAAAAATTACATTTTTGTAATTTAAAAATAAAACAAAAGAAGAGGTCTATATGGCGTTTATGTCATCTAATAGAGTGCATTTGGTATTCCTCCTACTAAACATTTAAGGAAAAAATATTGAGCCGTTTGTGAGAAAATCTTGTTTTTGTAAATTTTTTTAATTGCAAATATTTCACGCTCAATTGCACGAAAACAACGAAAATTTTCAAAAAAGTCTACATTACTTTAATGAAAGAACTATTTATGGACTACAAATTTCATTTGAAGAAAAAAATCTGTCTTTAATTTTACAGTTGTAGGAAGACGCCGAAAATAATTTAAACTTTTGCAATTGTCGAAAATTCAGAGTTAACCGTAAAAATGGGACCAATCCCATCTTTAGATTGTATTTTAAGGAAAATTTAAAGGAAAAATTTGGAGCCGTTTTTTGGAAAAATTTGAAAGTTTCCGGGGGGCTTTCTGTAAAGTACCCCAAAATTTTGTAGAATGTTTTTCAAAATTTCAGAGCTTTAACAGAAGCCAGGTCCAGTAGGGATTCTTCAATTTTGAAAAGATCGTATAGGTTTAGGTGCTAGTAGTGTTCACAGACGGACGCACAACACAAAGACGGACAGACGGACAGACGGACAGACGGACAGACGGACAGACGGACAGACGGACAGACGGACAGACGGACAGACGGACAGACGGACAGACGGACAGACGGACAGACGGACAGACGGACAGACGGACAGACGGACAGACGGACAGACGGACAGACGGACAGACGGACAGACGGACAGACGGACAGACGGACAGACGGACAGACGGACAGACGGACAGACGGACGGACGGACAGACGAACGGACGGACAACGGACGGACAAACGGACGGACAAACGGACTGACGGACGTTTTGAAAAAAAAAACACTTTTTATGTATCAGGAGACCCCAAAAGGCGTATTTCCGTTGAAATCTCGAAATCGATATTCCACAGTATTACATAAGTTTTTCTATACTTCGTATATTACGCCTCATTCATAATGCAAACTTAAACGTAACGTAAGCGTAATGTAACAAGCATTCACAATGACGAACGTAAGCTGGAACGTAAGTTTCGCCTGAGGCAATAACAACTCAACGTACTGAAACTTGATCGATTCGTTTCTGACACTGTGAAAAGATCTTTCCACCATATTTTCTAGCTCTCTCTTCGACATTTCTAATGATTTGTATATATATGTGCTATTAGCTATTGTAGTAGTGCTCGCATTTCCTTTATCGTATAAACACGGATTCTTTCGTACCAAATTCACGAGTAATTCGCCGAATATAATTAGTTTAATCGCATGTCCAGTTAAAGTCACAATACAAATTGCCCAAATTCATACTATGAATTCACTGCACGCATTAAAACTGTTCGCAAACTAATTTACATTACAATAACATTATGACATAACCTCAAACTACCTCAACACAATCTGAAATTGACCTTCCAACCAGCACTCTGATTGGTCTTCGGTAGAATTCCAACGTAAACGTGAAAGCTTGGAGCTTATGAATTCTTTAAGTATACGGACTTACGTCTACGGTTACGTCAAGACTTTGTGAATGATCTCACTTAGTAACTCATTTGAAGGTTTTCCGGCTACTTTACTTTTACGTTTAAGTTTGCATTGTGAATAAGGCCTTACTCCGTATATACAGCAGTGGCGTCTCCTGCTCAGGGATCATGGGGATGCGATCAGTTTTACGGATTAAACAAAGTAGACTAATTAGGTTGCCTATCCATATTACAATGTAATACCTACTGTACCTTCTTTGAGAAACTTTGAGAATTGCTAATTGCCATTGCCTGCTCTGACAATTATAAACAAAACAATAATACACGCATGCATGTGTAATGTGGTCAAACTCCTGCTCCTCCTCCAACCCGCTATGGAGGCCACAGCCGTTTGCAAGTGACCACTGGGAGGCGATGGCGAGGCTTTGGGAGGGGGAATGCAGAAACGCCAACGAGAAGTCCGAGATGCGACAGTCAGCCCCGCATCACCGTCGGCCGAAACCTGGCATCTTGCACACAGCACATGGTGGGAGTTCAATGACCTCGGTAACGAATCGATGCAGTCGAATGAATGTGTCTCGGCCTGTCACATCCATGGAGGTGACAGACGCCTACCGGAAAGCGCATGGGGATTAAACAGAAAGAACAATCTGGTCAGAGATATGTACTTGAGGAATAGAAAAATATTTTTAACAAAAGTTTTAAAGAGACGAAAAACCGAGGGATGCGACACATTACTCGCATGCATTGCGCTTACGCCACTGGTTTGGTTTGGTTTTGTCGTGTTTCCGGGCGCGTCAACTGCTTTGGTCATTAGTCCCGTTAGTGTAGTTTCTGAAGGGAAAGTCGTTTCTCGAAGATGGCAGTGGTCTTCCCCAGCTGGATGGCGAGATCCGGGGCCGACTTACCGTCGACTAGTGGGGTTTCCCCCTAACCAGGACTCTCCCAGCAGCGGGGCACCGCCCAAGCCGGGACAAGCTCTAAACTCCCGACCGGTCTTCCGGAATATGTGGTAGTGTAGTGCATGTTAGTGTGTGTGTGTAGGGGTGAGGATAGGACAGGGAAGAGGAAGGACAGATAGCGCGCGGTCCGTGGCCCGTTTGGTAGGGTACTGCTCCGGCATTCGCCTGGTGTTGATCGGAGAAACCACGAATTAACTACCGATCAGAGCAGCCGGCCGCTAGAATTCTTCTCCAAGCAGCGAATGAATTCGACCTAGCTGAAAAGCTAGTGTCGAAAATCCTGCCGCCATCAGGACTCGAACCTAGGACCTCCCGGTCAGAGGCGCTGCAATGACATCAGTTGATGCACTGAGCTACCGCTCCCGGTTTACGCCACTGGTATATAAGTACGTAAACGAGAAATTAAAAATGACTTCATCAAAATCACCCCTAGTAATGACTAATTTGAACCTTTAATATAGACGCTAAGGTTGTTGACTCTGCGCAAACGCTCTGCAGCGCTTAAAGGGAGCGGGTGTGCGGTTGGCGCAGGTGTCTGACACAGTGGTGGAGCCGTACAACGCGACGCTGTCGGTGCACCAGCTGGTGGAGAACACGGACGAGACGTTCTGCATCGACAACGAGGCGCTCTACGACATTTGCTTTCGCACGCTCAAGCTGCCCACGCCCACCTACGGGGACCTCAACCACCTCGTCTCGTCCACCATGTCAGGAGTCACCACCTGCCTCAGGTACGTCGGGTTCGATTGGACGAGAGCTAACTGATTCGTTATTTATGTAGTTTTTTGTTAATTATTTGGTTATTTAGTTGTTTAGTTCCTAATGTAGTTAGTTTTTTTGTTTAATCGGGTTGTTTTTTGTGTGGTTTGTTTTTTTCGTTTTAGATATTTTCTTAGATGTTAGATCGTTAGTAAATTAGTTGGTTTGTTATTTAATGTCTTTGGACTTTAGATGATTAGTTAGATTGTATTTATTAGTTGATTAAATGTCAGGTATTATATACTAGCTTGTTGAGTTCGTTAGTTAATTTGTCAATTAATTTATAAGATCTGTTAGTTCTTATACAGACGTTTGTTGTAAAATAAGTTAAATTCCCTCTTAATAAGGAAATGTGAATTAGCTCGACTTTATTTATTTTATGGGTATTGTACATAACTTACATTGAAGGTTCTAAAGTGTTACAGACCATCTATTGCTTATAATGTGTTGTAAAAACTGCTTATGTGTTTCCAGTTGTGCAAAACTATTTGAATTGCATACAAAGAAAAGAAGAAAGATGAAGAAGAGAAGAAAGAGAAAATAAGAAACAAGAAGTTGTTGAAGAGAATAAACAAAAGGAAGAGAAGAAGAGAGAAAAGAAGAAAAAGAAAGAGAAGACATAGAAAATAAGAAGAGTAAAATAATCTAGAAGAATGTTCAAGAACGAGAAAAGGAAGGAGAAGAAGGAGTAGGAAGGAGAGAAAAAGAAGAAGAAGAAGTATAAAGAGAAAATTAAGAATAAGATGCATAATAAAAAATATATCTGTTTTGACAGCCCTGTGTGTTCTGTATTCACTCCATGAATAGTGTACTATAGGCCCCAGTACAGGGGGACCCGATAGCTAATAGGTATTCAGATGCATGAAGTATTTTCTCATTAGATCCAACTTGGAAGAATAGGAACAATCAACTGCCAGAACACTTCTGACGTCGGATATTGAAGCCTCAATATTCATATTAAAAGAATTATTCTATAAAAACTCATCTCGTATTGAAAGTAGGTGTCAATGATAGCCCCCTCAAAGAGGTTGACTAAATGCTATCTGCTTCCTCACATTGGAATTAATAATATTGTCTCAGTCCAAGCAATTATATCTGATATTTATATTGAGAAACCTTTTTAGTATTTTAATACAAATCTATTCCACTTGAACTCATACGACTCACAACCTCACTTCCCCATCTTCATTAAATTTGGACTCGTCTGACACATCTGTGTAGTTGACCGCGGTCAAGTAATTGTTAACCTTTGCAGTGCCAAGAAGATCTAGCTCCTTGTGACCAGGCTACTCTCAGATATAATGTTTTCGCAATCAACTTAAAAGTACACAAGGAAACGAAAATGCTATGCAGCAAAGCAATATTGATTCCTCCCAGAAATTTTGATAAAATCTTCTTAATAAATAAGATAATATACTTAATATTTAATAATATATCTTAATAAATAAGATAGCAATATGTAATTTATTTAAAGCCAAAGTAAAAAAAAATTACTTGGATTTACGCAATTCACGTCACATGTATACGGTAAAAAGTGTGTACTCATTTCATATCTATGAAGTATGCCAGACCTTTTTTTTTCAATTTTTTTATAAAATGTATTTGCAATGTAACTAATGAGACAATGTGTAATTGCCTATATGAATGAAACGTATAGCCTGGAAATATGAATTGGGTGTAAAAATTGTTTTATCAAACTTTCGAGGAAGATACTTCACATCTTGTCATCTATTAGAATCTACGAGTATATTACTAATTTCCAAAACGTTAAGAAATTTAAAGGATACTATTCAGCCTTCGACCTCTTCAGAGGTGTTCTAATTTTCGCAATATTCTCAATATTTGGTGCAGCAGGCCACGAAATTGTACATGTGAACTAACGGTTGAGAATCACAGAAATGAAACTGGAGACTTTTCGCGATTGAAATATTCATTATCAGTACATCTCTCTGCTTGTATAATGTAGAAACTCTTGAGAGTAGGTCAATAAAAGTCAAGTTGTTCTTTACAATACCAACGTTTCGGCTATTTATTTGACCCTTATTTGATCAAATAAATGGCCGAAACGTTGGCATTGTAAAAAGCGACTTGACTTTTATTGTCCTACCCTCAAGAGGTTCTACATTATATTTAATTCGAGGTCACGATTAACAGAATGTCTCTGCTTGTACTACATTCCTGAAGTGTAGCTCTGATGCATTCTGGCTCCTGAGTGAAGTGTTATGTACAGCCAACCTATTTCACTGTGCCTATGAACATGTCGTTATTCCCATAGCAAAGATCATAAGATCTTCCATATCTTGCCAAGTGACCTTGACCAAAAATCGAGTTCTTTTTCATTAAAACAATTTTTCGTAAAAACCAAATGAATATGACACGACCCAAACAACAAAACGAGTAGTACCGAGGTGAACGCAGTACGCAGGTTTGTGTCCTATGTAGGCATGGGCGTTTTCACTCTAATAGTGTGACAATGATTGGCTCTTCAACCTTACATGTATCCCCTTTTCCAACGCATCATGTCATTCCTGGTCGAGGAACTTGCGCATGAGAAAGTACCCATTACATATGAGTCGGTTGACCTCTCCAAATTCTCAGTTGCGTTTGTGACGTGGGGTACATTCCCTCATGTTTCACCTTCTTTTAATTCATTTTCCTTCCCCAATGAAAACATACCGAAATTGGCTACAACGAGCTACAACGGTGCATTCGACGGGTTTTTTTAGGTCGCATCAACATCTAGGTCATTAGCGACCATTAATGGAGTTAATGTTATGGTAACTGTGAAGATGAAACGATATGGTGATGACTAGAGGTGAAAGAACGAACACAAATACAACCGTGCCCGATGCGGGAGTCGATCCCGCGATCCTTCGGTTCGAGATCGCTTCGATACTACTGCTTTAGCGATCTCGGACACCGGATCGGCTATCGCATGTTTATAAAACAAATAGCCTCTGCCACAGAAGAGGACGTCTGAAAGTAGTGAATGAAGGCGGACGCAAAATATTGTTGCATACCAAGCAAACATTTTTTTTCCAATTTTTTTTTGCAGTTTTTTGTAAGTTTGCGTGTACCAGGCTTTTTGTGTAAACCAGCTTTGGTTTAAAAGTTTGTTCAAATCTATTTTCGTTTTCATGCTAGTATTTCAACTAAAGCACAAAGTGGGACTCAATGAAGAAAATCCACAGGTTCTATTGTTCGTTTAACATTTCTCGCGACTTGTCAGCAGGGAGTGGGAAATGTGATATTAAAACTTGGTCACTTCTTTCTAAATGTCATTTGTGCTTACAATCGAATGGTACTATCCTCACAAAAATAGAGTACATAACTTTCCCACCTTTCGCATATTTCGCTGAGAACTGTGACACAAATAATACAAATTTATATGTTCTTGTTCTAAAGAAGGAATTATTTGTAGTTTTGGCGGGTGTTAATACGCCCACTTTTCTTCGGCGATATTATTGCATATTCTTCTCGCCTTGTAAAAATTGTCCACTTCACTTGGCGGTGAAATAATACATAAACAGTTTGAGCACGAACCCTTCGGGCCTCCGTCGGATAGAGAACCTGAATCATATTTTGAATAAAACTGATTTTGATAAAAACATTAATATATTTTAATATTAGGAGTAATTTGAAACATTGAAAAGGCTACAGTTTATTTTCACGTTTATTCTAATTATTTGTATTCAATTTTATTATTATTATTATTATTATTATCAGTATTATTATTATAATTATTATTATTATTATTATTATTATTATGCTAGGTTTTCTTAGCTATTTTTGCTGGTAGAAATGCTCACCTTCCCCGGAGTTGTTTTGGGGACAGGTTTGGTCACAGAAGAAGAACTTCATCTTATATCTGGACTTAAGATAAAAATTTTCTTACGATGTGGGCTGTTTGCAACAAAACTGAGCGCTGTCCCATGTTCAGAACGTTTTTGGGTAGTTTAAGTTCTGTTACGTTTTTAAGGAAGTTTTTACTGACCAGGCCTTCCGCCGATATCACGAATGGGTATGTTTTGGTAGCATTTAATTTCCAAACAAGTTTTAGTTCGTAAGATAAGTTTTCTTATTTCGAAATTTTTTCTATTTCTTCCTGTTTGATGTTGTGGGATAATGGTCCTGCGATGCCTATTATTACTCCTTCTTTCTTCTTTTTACCTATAAGGAGAAAATCTGGCCTATTGTAATCGACAGTACGATCAGTTAAAACTGGTTTGTCCCAGTACAAAAGGGTGGTATAATAATAATAATAATAATAATAATAATAATAATTATTATTATTATTATTATTATTATACCACCCATAATAATAATAATAATAATAATAATAATAATTATTATTATTATTATTATTATTATTTAAAAAGGTTTCATTATCGGTTTCACAGGAGATGGAACGGGGAAAGTCCCTTTTACGTATTTTCTTCTTTTGAAATTACCAAATACAACATTCGATTGAGGGAAAATGTATAATTTATTAGTTAATATCTCTCAGGATATTAACTTTGATCAAGTTTTAAACAAAGCCCACCCCGTTTTAAGCGACACTAAATCGATTTAAAATCGCTCTGTGGAGGTACTAACAGCCTTCCTTCCTCGGTGACTCAATTGGCCATTATCCTACGGCCAGAAGAGGAAACGTTTATTATGAGAGCTACACAGCTGTGTGTCCTCTTTACTTGCACTGCTGTCTACAGGCCTCTCTGACAATTGTATCAACTTTTCATTAGACGTGAGCGATATTGCACGTCACAAATGGACACGCTCTCTGGAAGAGCTGAGCAAATGGCGTGCGTTGTAATGTAATCTTACAACGTGGTCTGGCGCCTGACAAACTACACTCATAGATCTGTCTTCATTGTCCCATCGACACTTTTAATTGACAAGTTGATTGTTATTTTGATTGATTGATCGATTTTTTCGTGTTTCCGGGCGCGTCAACAGCTTTGGTCATTAGTCCCGTTAGAGTGGTGCATGTTTTTTTCGCGGGAGATGGCGGTGATCTTCCCCCGCTGCATGGCGAGATCCGGCGCCGACCTACCGACGGCTAGTAGGGTTTCCCCTAACCAGGACTCTACCACCAGCGGGGCACCGCCCCAGCCGGAACAAGCTCTAAGCTCCCGACCGGTCTCCCGTAATATGTGGTAGTGTGGCGCATGTTAGTGTAAGTGTATGTGTAAGAGGAAAGCATAGGACAAGAAAGAGGAAGGACAGATCGTGCGCGGTCCGTGGCCCGTTTGGTAGGGTACTGCTCCGGCATTCGCCTGGAGTTAATCGGAGAAACCACGGAAAACTACCGATCAGAGCAGCCGGCCGCTAGAATTGTCCTCCAGACAGCGACTGAATTAGACCTAGCTGAAAAGCTAGTGTCGAAAATCCTGCCGCCGTCAGGACTCAAACCTAGGACCTCCCGGTCAGAGGCGCTGCAGTGGCGTCAGTTGATGCACTGAGCTACCGCTACCGGTTTGTTTGTTTCTTTTGAAGTAGTTTATGCAGTTGATTCCTTTGACATTCCTCCTCTTGAGAAAAATGCACGAACCGCCACCGGAGGATCCATAGTTTGACCAAGCTTCGGCCCTTTACGACGTTAATTCGGCCCTGAATTTGCTCCATCTGGTATTCCGATTTAAAGGGCCCAGAGCATCAATTTAGGCTCAATTTTCGACACTAGCTTCATAGCTACGTCGAATTCAGTCGCTCTCTTGAGGAGAATTCTAGCTGTTGGCTGCTTTGATCGGTAGTTTTCCGTGGTTACTCCGATCAACACCAGGCGAACGCCAGAGCAGTCTCTAATAAACGGGCAAAGCACCACTCGTTATCTTTCCTTCCTCTTCCTTGTCCTATCATCTCCCCTTACACACACACTTACACTAACCTGCACTACACTACCACACATGTCGGGAGACCGGTCGGGGACGTAGAACTTGTCCCGGCTGAGGCAGTGCCCCACTGGTGGGAGATACCTGAGGGTGGGAAAACATGTCGACGGGTAGGTCGGCGCCGGATCTCACCATTCAGCTGGAGAAAAACACCGCTACCTCCCCCTGATAAAAGCTTGTACAACTCTTTCGGGACTATTGATCATAGCAGTAGACGTGTTTGGATTGGTCAATGAACGCATCTGGCGTGGCGCCTCTCCTGGTTGCAGGTTCCCCGGGCAGCTGAACGCCGACCTGCGCAAGCTGGCGGTGAACATGGTGCCGTTCCCGCGCCTGCACTTCTTCATGCCGGGCTTCGCGCCGCTGACGTCGCGAGGCAGCCAGCAGTACCAGGCGCTGACGGTGCCCGAACTCACGCAGCAGATGTTCGACGCGCGCAACATGATGGCCGCGTGCGACCCGCGCCGCGGACGCTACATGACGGTGCGTTAAACTCCGCGTTGGGGAAGAAATCAAACATTATCCCTGTTTTTACTTTCTGGTAAACCACTCGTACCGGCTGAGGTGGCTTATACCGTCAGTTGATGTCACTGCAATGCGTCTGACCGGGAGGTCCTAGGATTCGAGTCCGACGGTGGCCAGATGGTCGACTAGGTCGAATTCAGATGCTGTCTGCAGCAGAATTCTAGAGGTCGGTTGGTCTGATCGGTAGTTTTCCGGAGTTTACGTTTACACACACTTATACTAACATGCACTACACTACCACACACGCGAGGAGGCAAGTCGGACTTATAACTTGTCCCGGCTGGGGCGGTGCCCCGCTGGTGGGAGATACGTGGTTAGGGAAAACCCCGCTAGTTGACGGTAGATCGGCGCCGGATCTCGCTATCTAGTGGGGAAGATCATCGCCACCTCCCGATGAGAAACATGCAATACACTTAGAACTTTGCAGATGACGCACCCGGAATCACTAATTAGTCAATCAATCAATCCTCAAATTAGAAACGGCTCCAGTGTTTTCAATGTATAGGTAAATGTAAGACCAGATCCTTCTATAATATCATTAAGGTTATATTTGAAATCTACTATTAGAAATTTGAAAAATTGAGAAAACGTGAACATTTTAACTTGTTTTTAAAATTTTCAAATTTCAGACGCCATTAGACGGCAGTTGAGAAAAGAGGGAGCAAAACAAAAAATAGCCTAGACTGAGGAGATAAGGAAATTAGGTGATAAGGAAATAAGATAACTTGCACGAGAAAGCCTTTGCCCTTCTGTAGCACCTATAATTATAATAGGTACACCAGTAATGACTATCAATTTTTATCAAAACTGTTTAATTTTTAATAGTATACAAAACAAGTTCTATCTTTTTAATATAATATTTTTTATTTTTAAAATTATATTTACAAACTAGATGAATCCCACTGTTTTTATCAAAGTCTCCTTTTGGTCAGCAAAAGATATGAATTCTGACAATAATGTAAAATGAATTTTTTTATTTATATTATTACATTACATTTCCAAGGAATTTTCATTTCTTGGTTTGAAAATTAAAGAGATTATTTCCTTTTGCGCATCTAGGATGGTTTGTGAGCAGTGACCTTCCCGTGATGTTCAGTTCAATTCCCTTAGTTTCTGTAGCTGTATGACGAAGAAATGCTCAGACAGGTCGAGTTTGCTAGTTGAGATAAAGGCTATATATCATGTTCGCCATATGTCTCTCTTAACCCCAAGCATGGGAATAAAACTTGACCCAGGCATGGGGGACACCGTTAGCTAGCCGACAAATCGGACAATCGACCAAAAAGTGCCAAATACGTACATACACATCTCCTTTTACAAATTACAATATTTATGTTTAATTGTCATTTGCTGTAGTATTGGAATACTTTTGTCGGGTACTTTTTTAATTGAAAATTTCCGGGACCCCCCCCCCAACCGATAAAATTTAAGTGACCCATAAACAAGCAAACCTGGCTTGCAAGCCTTACTGCCAAACCTGGTTTGCTCGAGTTGTAAATCTATTCAATACAATAGAGGAGCAAGCAACCTTGCGAGTCTGGATTTTACCGTTTGTATACTATGTTGCCATCATAATGATACTCCTATGAATCAGTTTTGCAACCCGATGCTCGTATATGGATTCCGTTAGGACCCCTAAGCCTGCCCCTCCGACACTGCACCCACCGTCTTAGAAAACCTGCCAGTCTTTGTATCGCGCTTGCAGGTGGCGGCGGTGTTCCGAGGACGCATGAGCATGAAGGAGGTGGACGAGCAGATGCTGAACGTGCAGAACAAGAACAGCACCTATTTCGTCGAGTGGATCCCCAACAATGTGAAGACAGCCGTCTGCGATATCCCGCCGCGCGGTCTCAAGATGTCCGCAACTTTCATCGGCAACACCACTGCCATCCAGGAGCTGTTCAAGCGCATCTCGGAGCAGGTACGAAGGACAAATTCACACTGTAGGCTCTTTAGGAGTCTTTCAACAAATACGTGCACAAATATCTTCATTTGTACTAGCTGATCGTACAATTTAACAAAAGTGTTCTATTCCTTCAAGTGTGCTGAAACGTATTGCAAACGGATCTCACCACAGGCAGAAAGGCTAGCGCCACTCAAGCACCCAAGCCGTAGTATTCGGGCTTAGACAGACGCCATTAGGGTGTCGCAAGCGGGTGGGGGCTCAAAAGGCTAGGAATTCAGGTGTTCAATATTCCAGACGCATTTTGGGAACTTCTCGGAATTATGGGAACTACGGCAGCTTTCAGCAGCTACAGGTCTAGTGGCGGAAACGTATGGCGTCGCGGCGATCACGTGAGGTTGGCTGCCGCGCGAACGCGAGTATGACGTCGCGAGTCACGTGAGCTGAGAGTATAAATCTAACCCGTTGACGGGCGACGCTCGAGGGGCAACCCTTATGGTGGTATGCCGTAGTAATTCCACTTTTGACGAGTCCCGACAGTGCCAGGATTTTCCAATGTAACAACATACCTATACTTGTTTTACGTGGCATCTGAGGGCATTATCTTCAAGATGGAATAAGGCACGACTTTTTGCGTCTTTCTTGGTCCAGCTGCAAGATTTCGCATGGTCGCGACGGTATCAAGCAGTGCTGCAGATCAAGTGAATCTAGCGGCAGGACCGAGAAAGACTCAAAAACTCGTGCCATATTTCATTTCGTGGATGCCACGTTAGAAAAATCCAAGTATAGGTTGAATTCAGTCGCTACCTGGAAGAGAATTCTAGCGGCCGGCTGCCGTGATCGGAAGTTTTCCGTGGTTTCTCCGATCAACGCCATGCAAATTCCGGAGCAGTACCCTAACAAACGGATCGCAGACCGCGCGCGATTTTTCCTTCCTCTCCTTTGTCATTTCCTCACCCCTTACTTACACACACTATACTCACTTGCACTATACCTATCAGGAGATCAGTCGGGAGCTTAGAGCTTGTTCCGGCTGGAGCAGTGCATCGCTGGTGGGAGATATCTGGTTGAGGAAAACCCCGCAAGTCGACCGCTAGTTTGGCGCCGCATCTCACGATTTAGCGGGGAAAATCACCGCCATTTCTCGAATTAAAGCATGCTGTACACTTACGGGACTAAAGACCTTAGCAATTGATGCGCCTCGAATCACTAATCAATCAATAATGCGAAACGTATTTTAAGGCACTGTCCGTCTCCCTTCTACCAATTTGTCTTAAAATGAAATATTTCCATAGTACAGATACATTTACTCCTCACCGTTTCCACTGTAGAGGTTCTTAGCGAAGTGATAAACCCCGCTATCCAGAACCCAGACTTGGTCTCTTCCAAAAACCTAATGAGTTTCTAACCATTCTGCAAGAATGTGTGTGTATGACGAGCCAGAGTCACAATTCTGCCTTCGAGATGATGGAATGGGCATCTCGCCTAAAGTATTGCGCGGTATTCAATTAATCGTTGCCCCAAGCGGTTTATTCGAAGTCGAAAATTCACCTCAACGAGACACGAACCTAGAACCTCCTTTTCTGAGAAGTGTCAGTCGTGAACTCTCAGTTACTTACTTTAAGGAGAGTCACTATCTCAAAAGCTCAACAAAAACAAAGTTGTGTCACGTCCGCACATCAAACTTTCAAACTGATTTAAAAAATGCACGAGGCCCACAATAGTAGTTATATCTAGTACAATATTCTTAGCTATATTAGTGCACTACTCTTAACTTCTTAATTTTTTTATTGATTCTTAACCCCCATAACTCTCTTCGTGCTCATTATTTCGTATTTTTCTTCGGGACACCTTTTGTAACGAACGGGTTATTTTCTGTATTTTTGTTTCTCCTACTTTGATGAGGTTTAATTGAAAATTCAAATATTCGATGTCAGTCTAATGGCCCCATGTCCGAAGGTAGAAATTCAAATAGTATGTTATCTAGTGTGGCGCATGTTTTTCATTTGAGGAAGGTTTACTTTCGGGAACTCTTGATAAACTTTGAGTTATCAAAACGTGCATGAAATAGTAATTCTCTTTATCATTAGTGACTGATAAGAGATAGTATGAGGGGAGTCAGTAACAGCGGAAAAGCTTTTCACACTGTTCCTGGTGATCCATTGAACTCGGAAGGAATCGTCGTCAACTATGTGAAATCGTATTTTGCTTAATTAACAAAAATCCCAACTTCAATATAATTTAACGAACTAATGAAATAATTCAGGCTTGGAAAGTAAACCGTATTGAACGAGTGTTCTCTTATACACTGTATCTCTCGTGAGATCAAGAATAATCGCACTAAAAATCACACATGAAAATCGAATTAATATTTCAGACTGTAGAATGGAATGTCGATGTATCTCCTGAAAAATACTCCTTCACATACACATTTTTATAAATATTAATATATATATATATATATATATATATATATATATATATATATTAGAGTAATTGCAGAAGATGCGGACGATTTGAGTTTCATGATCCGTAAACTCAATGAACATTTTTTAAACGCGGGAGTTACTATCAACATGGACAAATCTGAATACCGGTCAGCTAGAAACAATGCGATCGAAGATCTTCTTCTGTAAAATGGGGGAAAATGAAAGGAGTAAACAAATATAAATATTTGGATGTACTCTTTAACAAAAAGGGAAATAGCCAAGAAGAAATTGAAAGACGAATAAGCTTGGAGAGAAATAAACTCTGTCTTATGGAACAAAACCGTCACTAATACTACTAAAAGACGTCTTTTCTCCACACTAGTCAAGAGTGTTACAACGTACGGTTCAGAAGTTTGGGAAGTTGATAAAAGGACAAGAGGGAAGCTGTTGGCCATTGAAATGGACTACTGCCGTCGACGCTGATGTTACAGCAGACGTGACAGAATCAGGAACAATGAAATAAGAAGGAAAATGGATGTAAAGAAATGTATCCTTGACGAAATAGAAAAAACAAATCGTTTGGTAGTCACGTTATGCGAATGACAGAAGAAAGATGGCCAAAACGAGTTCTGCAATGATACCGACAGAAAGGCAGAAGAGAGGAATACCCAGACTTGCATGGCAGCAGGGAGTGCGAGAGGCTACGACGGCAAGCGAAATGCAGGAAGATCTATGGTCAAATAGAGATGCACGGAGACTAAAAGCAGAGACACGGCGACAGATATCGAACAACTGTTAGAGCTTAAGTAGCGCTCAAACAATCAATGCAAATATATCCTTATATATGACAAAGCCCCGTAGAGGGGTTTTGGAGGTTGTGTTGAATACTACATGGGCCTCGCATATTTTATCTTGTTCCCGACTACCACGTGAACTCGTACAAAAATGTGTCACACATGAAAGTCTCCCACGCAGAATGTACATAACTCGGATGTTAGATCAAAATGACGTTGAAGAATTAGATTGAATCAAACGTCATGACCCCGGGAAGCAGCTCGCAAAATTGCGCTGAAAACCTCCCCCCCCCCCACACACTTTCTATCGCATTGGCGGGCAAAATCCATACTTTGTCGACCCTTAAGGAGAGTGACACACGTAAAAATGATCATTTGAGTTAAGTGAATAAATACGTTACGTTAGTATGTTTTGCTAGTCAAAATCCCCCCAACATTCGCATGGGAACAGGTTTAGAGAGAAAAACACTCTTTCTTTACCCACGAAATAAATGACTTTTCTAAGGTTAAAACCGTTCTCTTGTAAGGTAATTTTCGAGGTGACTCACTTTTGAATGATTTTGTGATTCTGCAACATTGCATATGATTGACTATTTTGTTTTTCTGGGCTTGATAACTGCTGCGGTCATGAGTTTTGTTGATGTAGTGCAAATTATATACCGGACGGTGGCGGTGCCCGTAAGTGTAAGTGCGTGTAAGGAGAGAGGTGGGAATGGGGATGGGAAAGAAAAGATCGCGCGCCATCCGAGGGATGTTTGTTAGGGTCCTGCTCCGACATTCGCCTGGATTGATTGGAGATACCACGATAAACTACCGAGCTGAGCACCCGTTGCCTGGAATTCTCCTCCAGAGAGTGGCGGAATTGGACCCAGCAATGTAATTGGTGTCGAAAATCCGCCACCGATGCGATTTGAGCCCTAGGACCTCACGTTCAGAAATATTACAGTAGCAACAGTATTTGCCCTGAGCATTCTCATCCAGGCACCGGGAGCGGTAGCTCAGTGCATCAACTGATGCCACTGCAGCGCCTCTGAGCGGGCGGTCCTAGGTTCGAGTCCTGACGGCGGTAGGATTTTCGACACTACCTTTCCATCTAGGTCGAATTGAGTCGCTGTCTGGAGGAGAATTCTAGTGGCCGGCTGCTCTGATCGGTAGTTTTCCGTGGTTTCTCCGATCAACACCAGGCGAATGCCGGAGCAGTCCCTAATAAACGGGCAAAGCACCACTCGTTATCTTTCCTTTCTCTTCCTTGTCCTATCATCTCCCCTTACACACACACTTACACTAACCTGCACTACAATACCTCGTATTCCTGGAGACCGGTCGGGAGCTTAGAGCATGTCCCGGCTGGGGCGGTGCCCCGCTGGTGGGAGAGTCCTGGTTAGGGGGAAACCCCACTAGCCGATGGTAGGTCGGATCTCGCCATCCAGCAGGGGAAGATCACTGCCATCTTTCGCGAAAGAAACATTCACTACACAATCGGGACTAATGACCAAAGCAGTTTACGCGCCCGGAAACACGAAAAAATCAATCAATCAATCAAACTCATTCAGGGTGTGCCATTTTTTTGTGAAGTAGCTTTTCTGCAGTGACACGCTCTGGACGTCCGAACTGAATGAGCACCTCTTTTATTTCGTCAGTTCTCCGCCATGTACCGACGCAAGGCCTTCCTGCACTGGTACCTGGGCGAGGGCATGGACGAGATGGAGTTCACGGAGGCCGAGTCCAACGTGAACGACCTCATCTCCGAGTACCAGCAGTACCAGGACGCCCCCGCCGAGGAGGAGGGGCCCTACGAGGACGAGGAAGAGGAGCCGGAGGACGCTTGAGGACGAAGGACCCCTTCCCCCCTGTTCCCCGCCCCTCGTCTGACGTCTTCGCGCGTCCACACTTTCCCCTCACCCCCCACTATCACGTTGAAAGAGAAAACGGAACCAGGTCGTCAAAATTGCCCTCTTATTTCACTGTTCATAACTTTGAGGTCACTTTATGGAAAAAAACGGAAAAATAAAAAACATTGGGCACTGTCGCCTTAGAATTTATTTTCGTAGTACGTTGGTAACATTATCTGCAATCTTATCATGGCTACCTATGAAATACAACCGATGGTTTGGTTGTACCAACAAACGCCTGATTGATTTACGAAAAAAGATAACATTTTCTTATGCAACACGAGTTTCTCGAAACATACTTGTACTCTTTTAAACAATCAATTAATTTTTTATAAAAGCGAAATACACGTGGAGGGTAGAAGATACATATAAAACACTCAATATAGCACTGGTGTTAAAACCGATGAAACTTAAAAGATGACAATTATTGTCTTGTAAGGTCCTTCCTGGATATGAAACTGTGGCCCGAAGAAATCAAAATCATTGTTCTGTAAAAGATACACTTCTATTTTACTTCAATTGCTCTGTAAAGCTTCCTTGATAAACTCAATTTGGTTATAGAGTAGAACGTTTTGGTGCAATGTAAGAATCTTTTGCAGGTACCTTTACAGATATTTTTCTGTTGCTTCTGATTGTAGATGCTTTGATTCATTCATTCCTAGCGCGTGATCAAAGGATGTATAACGTGTCTTAGAATTTATTGGTCAGATGTATGGAAAGTTGGCAACAAGGCGGAGAGGAATTGGTAATGGACATGAGAAAATCTGGAGTATGTTCAAAGATAAGAAGAGGCTTCAAAGTAGGAGCGGAGTCGTTACCGAAATCATGTTTTTCAGCAAGACAATAAATCATGTTTTCCGGGAAGTCGCTAACCGAATTCATTAATTACACTCCTGGTAGTCTCTGAGGTAAAGTTACTCCAGTCACCGCGAGTTCCTGTATGGGTGACTGTCTGGGAACCAAGGGGATCTAACGACGCCCAGCCCCTGGCCTAAGGGATAAAAGGCAATGACAGACTACGACTGACGATGACTGACTAGGTTAAAGGAGTATTACTCCACTATTCCGTTCGACGCCAGTAAAGGGTTTATAGAGCGTTGTTACGAAAAAACCTTACAGAACTTTAAAAAAAGGTTTGTTTCCATAAAGTTCTCGTACTAATAATTCGAATATGAATTTGAATTTGTTCTGCTTTACTTTTGCTGCAAACTATCAACATTAATAGGAATATTGACATTTGGGAATATTTTAAATACCTTAAAAAATTTGAAAAAATATCTCTAGCGTTTTTGAAAACTGCGCAAACTATTTTTACAGAAATGTTCTTTTCTGGGTGAAATGAAAGCTAAAAATCTGCTTGAACAGCCAAATTCCATGGGTTTTTACGGTTAGAAAAATACGTAGTTTTCCTTTTATCGGCGCTTTCACTTGTCAGCGGTTGCCTTTTATTTTGCTGTTCCAGGCTTCTCTATCCACCCATAGGTTGTCATCTATTCTTCTTTTACGTATGGCTTCAATTATTCCTGAATTCCAGGTTTTACGAGGCCTTCCTCTTTTCATTCTTCCTGGAGGAGGCCAATCGAGGACATTCTTAACCACCTTGAATCTGACATTCTTCTCAAATGGCCATCCCATTGCAGCGTTTTACTTGCAAATCTGGTCACAACAGATTCCGTTTGCTACATTCGTTCATTCTATAAATTTGGCAGCTCCTTCTTATTCCATCCATTCCTACTTGACACAATTTCTGCTTCTGACGTTTCCCCAGGTTCCAACTCTCTTCACCATAGGTTGGAATTCTTTCCATAATAGTCCTTACGATAATATTTTTTGTTCTTACGTGAATTTCCCGACTCCGTAACACCCCCACTCAACATTATTATCGCTTCTCTTGCCAGTTTAATTCGGTCATCTGCGAGTATATATTTTAATTATTTCCAGGCTTTTGCAGGATTGCACCCAAGTATTTGAACGGTTCAACTAACTTAATCCTTCCTACTCCTTGAACATCCAAGTCATTACCTTCCCCTCCTACTATCAATACTCTGTTTTCTGCAAATTTAATTTAAGTTCGCTCTGCACATAGTACGCACACTGTACGATTTTTTGGGTCATATATTCCTCCCTGACTTGAGCCACTATAGGCTGATCATTCGCAAATAGTAGGGAATGTATTGCTTCTCCCTTTATTAAAACACCCATTCCTTGACACGAGCCATTCCATACTTCAAGAACCTCTTCTAAATAAAGGGTACCCGGATAAAATGATCAAAAGTTCCCCTAAACCAAATGGCATATGAGTGGTTACCTTATGATTCGAACATAAAAATAATATTTTTGAAAGGTTTCTTCGCCCTCGTCCCACCACCCACATGCCTCTACAACCAAATGTGTTTTTTTTTTTCAATTTTTTCGGCAACCTAAAACTATTCTGACTAAAAAATATGATCAATAAGAAGACAATTTATACTACCAGAAAAATATTTTTTGATATTTTCCAAACCCAAATACAAACAAAAACATTTTGGAAAAAATAACAAAAATAATTTTTATTGTCTTAGAACAATGGAACAAGCTTGAAAAAAATCTCACACATTCCTCTTAAAACACTAATTGATGTGATTTTTTTTCAGATTTTTTGACAGCCGGGCAGCAGTTAAAAAAACTAGAGGTGCTATAGAATGGCACAGATTTTCTAGTAGTAAAGTTTTCTAATTTCCTTGGTGTGAGCTGGTACTGCACAATCTTGCCCTTCCTTCTTGCCAGCAGCCATCTGTCGCTGCCCAAAGTATGCTTTTTTGAAAATTTCTCAACTTTTCTATTTCCAAATTGTAGAACCAAAATATTATTTTAAGAATATTAAAGAAGACTAAAACCTTGTCCTAAATATCAATATTCATTTAAATTTTTGGAGCGTTCTTTAAGAAAATGGCGATAAGCGTTACTGTAAATGCGAAATTTGAAGCTCTTTTTCACAGAAATTTATGGAGTTTCCGAAAAACTTCATTTGAAGCACTTCCACTAATAAATTCTACAATGTACGGAAATGTGCATAATAATAGCGTGAGAGATATTTCAAAGAAATTACATTTGAGTATTTTTTTTAAACAAAAGATTACACCAAAATGAACTTTACGTCATATTAAACAGTGCAATTAGCACTATCCGTTGGAAAAATATGAAAAAAAAATTCGGAGCCATTTTAGATAAAATGGCGTTTGAGCGTTTTTGAAAATTCGGAATTTAGAGCTCATTTTTACAGAAAACTGTTGAGTTTTCGAGAAACTTTATTTGACATTATGTAAAGCACATGTACTCACAAATCTAATAAAGTGAAGAAATCGCCTCCAGTGTAAATATTTCCGACGTGAGAGACAAGTCAAAAAATTACATTTTTGTAATTTCTGAGAAAACAAAAGAATAGGGCAATATGGTGTCTACGTCATCGGATAGGGTGCATTTGGTACTATCCCTACCACAATTTACAGAAAAATTTTGGAGCCGTTTATGAGAAAATATTGTTTTTGTTATATTTTTAAACTGCAAATATTGCATGTACTATTGCACGAAAACTACTAAAATTTTCAAAAAATATACATGATCATAATGTTAATTTTTTAATCCGGAAAAAAAAACTTTTCAATTTTAAAAATTAGAATTAACCGTGTAAATCGGACATATGTCACTTTTAAAAGTGTATTTTACACTATTCCTACAAGACATTTAAAGAAAAAATTTGGACCTTTTTGAAAAATTTTGAAAATGTCCGAGGGGCTTCATGTAAATACCTCAAATTTTAAAGAAAGTTTTTCAAAATTTCAAAGGTTAAACTAGAGCCAGATGGACAGGAGTTACTTCAGTTTGGAAAAGATCATACGTGCGGTTTAAGCGCTAGCAGTGCTCACAGAAGGACGTTTTGCAAAAAGACACTTTTTCGTTATCAGGGGACTCCAAAACGTGCATTTCCGTTGGAATCTCGAAATCGATTTTCCGCAGTATTACATAAATTTCTCTATACTATATATATACTTCCGTATGTACATATGTATCCGATAAAAGTAAAAATAACAAAATCAATATTTGCTCAAAAACGGCTCCAATTTTTTTACTTTCTCGTGTACATATGTATATACGGAGTAATATATGTAGTATAGAGAAAGTTATGTAATGCTGCGAAAAATCTATCTCGAGAATCCAAAGTTTTTCTTAAATTTCTTTTAAGAATTGAGTAAAATACACTTCTAAAAGTGGCATATGTCCGATTTCCACGGTTATCTCTGAATTTTCGCAAATTGCAAATGTTTGAATTTTTTCGGCGTCTTCCTACAACTACAAAATTGAAGTTAGAGATTTTTCCTTCAAATGAAATTTGTTGCGCATAAATAGTTCTTTCAATGAGGTCACGTAGGTTTTTTTGGAAATTTTAGTAGTTTTCGTGAAATACTGCGTGCAATAATTGCAATTTTAAAAAATTACAAAAACAAGATTTTCTCAAAAACGATTCCAATTTTTTTTTATTTTTTTGGTAGGGTTAGTACCAAACCATGACATAAACGCCATATTGCTCTATTAATATATTTTTTCAAAAATTTCAAAAATGAATTTTTTTTACTTGTTTCTAACGTTAGTAATATTTACATTATAGACGATTTCTTCGCATTATTATATTTATGAGCACGTGTGCTTTATATAAGCCATAGTAAAACAGGTCTGGCAAACAGAGGTTCAACCTGTTCCCCTTTATTTTCCTACATGTGCCCTCTTTTCCTTCATTTGTAACCGACTTCCTTTCTCATAATTTGCCAAAAACTACCGTCTTTCGTTAGCGTATGATATACTTATGCAAAGGACTAGAAGTATTTTCAAAAAATGATAATTTGTAACTGAATTCGAAAATCAAAATATCACTGGGTTCTACAACAATGTACACAAATGGACAATAAACTCTCCAATAAATGCATGCAACTGTTGGAGTCATTTTCCAAGTATATTTAAAATCAAGGTGATTTAAAGCGGCCAAATGTTTTTTATTACTTTCTCGTACACGTACGTATGTTCGGAATTATATACGTAGTATAGAGAACGTTATGTAATGCTACGCGAAAAAACGGCGAATTTTCGACAGAAAAAATTAATTGTCGGGCCCTAAAAACAAGAAAGTGGATAAATCCAGTTACTAAATTAAGAGAAAAAATCCTCTAACACGTGGTGTAGCCAGAATCCTTATTTTATAGGTCCTTGATGCCGAAAAACCAATTGAAAGCAAAACGTCCGTCCGTCTGTCCGTAAACATTACTAGCACCTAAATCATTCGTGCGATCTGTTCCAAACTGAAGAAACCCTTGTCCATCTGGCTCTAGTTGAAACTTTGAAATTTTGAAAAACATTCTTTAAAATTTGGGGGTCTTTACATGAGCCCCCGACATTTTCAAAATTTTCTCAAAAACGGCTCCAATTTTTTTAAAATTTCTTGTAAGAATAGAGTAAAATACACTTAGAAAGGTGGTATAGTTCCGATTTTCGCCGTTAACTCTGGATTTTCGAAAATTGCAAAATTGAATTTTTTCGGCGTCTCTACAACTATAAATTTGAAGAGATTTTCCCTTCTAATAAAATTTATTGTCGATAAGTAGTTCATGAAAGTAATGTACTACATTTTTGTGAAAATTTATTGTAGATTTCGTGCAATATTGGGCGCAATAATTGCAATTTAAAAAAAATAGGGGCTACAGAATGGCTAGAGGGGCTACAGAATGGCACAAACTTTCTCATACCATTTTTTTCTAATTTCCTTGGTATCGTCTGGCTTTAAGGTCTTGCCCCATTCTCTGGCCAGCTTGAATCTGTCGTCGCCCAAAAAACAATTTTTTGACAATTTCTCAACTTTTTGCTTTCCTAGTAGTACAACTGAATCATTATTTCAAGAATATTAAAGAAGACTAAAAATTCATCCTAAATAAAAGTTTTCATTTAAAAATGTGTAGTCGTTTTTAAGAAAATGGCAATTAAACTACTGTAAATGCGGAATTTAAGCTCTTTTTCACAGGAATCTATTGAGAATTCGAGAAAGTTCATTTGAAGCACATCCATTCACAAATGTAATAATATATACAAATTGGTGGAAATAATTCTTCATATTATATCAAGAAGACATGTTTTTGATAAACAGGCGAACAATTAATTTGCCTAATTCCTTAAAATAAATAAACATGAACATAAAATAAACAATTAAATCATTTACTAAAAAATTAATATTAACATCTAATATAACCTAAAATTTCCAATTAATCCATATCAATATCTAAATTAAAAATACGAATTAAAAATAAAACGGCGTGAGAGATATTTCAAAAAATATATATTTGTGTAATTTTTCATAAACATAAAATCAACATAAAAGCAAAAGAATATACCAAAATGAACTTTATGTTATATTAAATAGTGCCATTTCCACTATCCATTGGCAAAATTTGAAGAAAAAAGTTGGAGCCAATTTGAGAAAATAGCGCTTGAGCGTTTCTGAAAACGCGAAATTTCGAGCTCACTTTTACAGAAAACTGTTTAGTTTTCGAGAAACTTTATTTGACATTATTTAAAGCACATGTACTCATTAATTTAATAATGTAAAGAAATCGATTCTAATGTAAATAATACCGCCGCGATAGACAAGTCAAAAAAATTAAATTTTTGTAATTTTTGAACAAACAAAAAAATATAGCAATAAGGCGTTTATGTGATCGGATAGAATGCATCCCATACTAACTCTACCAAAAGTTAAAAGAATACATTTGGAGCCGTTTTTAAGAATATCTTGTTTTTGTAACTTTTTAAAATTGCAAATATTTTACGCTTTTGCATGAAAACTACTAAAATTTTCAAAAACATCCACATGACCTTAATGAAATAACTATTTATGGGCAACACATTTTATTTGAAGGAAAAATATGTGGCTTCAATTTTATACTTGTAGGAAGACACCGATCAGAATCGAAACTTTTGCAATTTTCGAAAATTCGGAGTTAACCGTGAAATCGGACCTATACCATATACATAAGTGTATTATACTCTATTCTTACAAGAATTTGAAAGAAAAAAATTGGAGCCGTTTTTGAGAAAATTTTGAAAATGTCTGGGGGCTTCATATAAAGTAAGGATAGAGGGATAGACGGACGGACGTTTTGAAAGAAAAAAAAACAACACTTTTTCGGTATCAGGGGACCCCAAAACGTGTATTTCCGTTGAAATCTCGAAATCGATTTTCCGTCGCATTACATAACTTTCTCTGTACTACGTATAATACTCCGTAAATACGTATGTATACGAAAAAGTAATAAGTCTTTTGTATTCAAGTACTTGGCTGTCCGGTAGACATCTGTGTCCTAGGCACCTGCCACCTTTCTCCAGGAGGAAGGTCATAGACTGGCGTCTGAAACGTTGGTAACTGTGCTTAAAATTATAAAAGGTTTCGAAATCTCATTTGATTCATCAACTATCTAATAAACCAAAAGTTTTGTATGCATCATGCGCATTAGTAGACGTTTTTGACCCGAGGGCGACTCGAAACCCGAGGGTCTCTGACCTGAGAGGGTGGAAGTCGCCTGACGGGCAAAAACATCTACTTAGCGCCCTAGATACATTAATATTATGAAATTGGTTTATAAATTATTAAGAACTGTAAGATATGTCCATGTCTATTTACAAATTATTGAATAATATGAAAATTGAAATGTTGGAATGTTTTCTCTAATTTAATGTTCCTATCAGTCATTTCTACTTCTCTGCTTTTACAATTTCAGTCAACTTAAAACAAAGGACAATATTCATATTTTATTAATGAATAAATTCTATTGAAGCATAGAATAATTAAGTCACAGGGAGTTTTGTGAAAATGATTTTGGCAAGTCTTCGAAATAATCTAAAAGGACTGTTACGTTAATGTAATTCACATTGTTATTTTCCATCTAAATCTTAAATATACCATGGTCCTTTTCAAATACAGTCGACTCCGGTTATAGTGAACTTCTTGGGACTAACATGTTTAGTTCACTATGTCAGAGGTTCACTATACCCGATGTGAACATTAAATGTAATTTCTTCACAATGATTGATTTTATTTATATACCGTGAAATTCATTAACAGCGCGAACTGAAGATTTAAATATCTTTATTTGTATGTAAAAGAAACTCAATTATTGTTTAAATTGTTTGCTTCGTTCATTTTTCATTTGATCCTTCTCCAGAGTTCATGTTATCTCCATAATTGATTCTGCATTGTTCTGTCTCTTAGTATCATAATACAGTCATGACGCCTTTTAGTGCCTCTTGCATTGCTGGAACACCATCCCACTCTCCGAAGGCTATTTTAATCGCCTAATGATAAAAGAGATCCAATTAATTTCCAGGTCTTAATTCCTACGTTCACTATAGCCAAGGTTCAGGTTCACTATAACCTAATTTTGTTATGACTATTTGTGATGTAAGTGAAACGGGACGAGTGACTTAAGTACACTATAACCGAGGGTTCACTACATCCGAGTTCACTATAACTGGTGTCGACTGTACTTCGATGCATTCGTTAGTTTTAGTGAAAAATCAGCTTTCACTATATTAAATGGAGTGTTTCTTTATATTAAATATAAAGTTGATAAGCGCTCTTTGATCGACCAAAGTAAGCTATTTAAAGAATAATTGAACAAACACATGAATATCTGACAAACACATGAAAATATATTATTAAGACGGTGGAGATATTGATTTTGAGCTTCCTTTCGCAATGCCAACATTTAACTCAAATTCATCAGAGAAATCAATTTTGGAAAAAAACCTTACGAGCGATTTAGACACTAGTGCTGTTTGCACGGAGAAAGTTAAATAATTTTATTATTTAATATTCTTTGGATACCTTTTCTCAATATTTTTAAATTACGTGGTACCGCCGGAAGAGTAAATAATTTGAACCAAATGAAAAATGATTTAAATCCTGGTTTACTATTGTTATAATTGAACAAACATTTAAAATCTTTGCTCGTCGAATTGTAAAATTTATTTCTTTAGAAGTCTGCTAAATAGTAGGCTACTCTTCGAACATTGGAATCACTGCCCTGGCAAAAGTGAAAGTTTTGAAACTGGGCCTTCTCGCACATAGCGATGTGTTGATACACGTAAACACGTCTGCCTGTCCGTCCGTTCTTCGGCCCGTCTCTGAAAAACCACTACCTTCTAAACGGTCCACAATTGTTGTTTGTTTTTTTACATTATTTTTTCAGAAATGGAGTCTTCGGTCGATCTGGCTGGACTTGACAATAAAAAATATTTTGAGAATACAAACTATATGCTTTTCAGGGATGTTGTGTACGTCTAAGAACTGAAAAAGAAACAATTTTGTTAACTGTATTTTATATATTTTATTTTATTTTTCAATTACTCTTATCTCTATCAAATAATACATGGATCCGACAAAATGTGGAGGGAAATTGAGCCATGGCCCCGTTTTCTCTCAATCCGCCACTTATCTTCACCTGGAATTGTCGGTAATTCAAAAAGATATCGACGTAGAAACAGGTTGAAGGAGCGGTCAAAGGTCTTCCAAGGGGCGATTCCATTGCGCACGCCCGTTCGACCCTTGCCCCACCAGCGCCGCTCGCGGCTTGGCATGCAAACAGGGCGTCCCGGCGCAACGCCCGCTGTGACACGTTCTCAGCGGCTCCCCGTTGGAGGTCGTTTGTGTTGTTCTGTCGTCTACTTGCCGGTTGCGCCCGCGTCGTGGATCAGCTGGGCGGCATCATTGTGTTGGTTGATTGAAGTAGGTACTTTATCTAAGTGTTCATTTGTTTGTTACAATAAGCTGTCGAAAACTATGTACAGTTTTCCTGTTTACTCTAACAACGCTCGATATGATTCGTCACCAAGCGTAGGCGTTTAGTTAGGTGCTGCGGGCAGAGGCGGAAACGACGTCGAAAATTAGGGAATGCATGAAATATTATTTCCCATTGGCGGAATATGCAGCATGGAAAGGAGAAATAATTTGGAAGAAACGTAAATTTAATAGGAGCTTAAATTTAGGGTGAACTTTCTTGTTTATGAATTAATTCGTGAGTAGTAAACTGCCTGTCTCCTCTTTCAAGTAATAGCAATTAATGCAAGTTTATGAATATTTGATATTGTTATTCTTTGACTCTAAATAAATCGTGTATTTTTGGTTTAATTGGACAGACGGTCTGTCAAGGATATATATTTTAATAGGAATTCCAAAGATAATGTTTGTAGCAAAATTATCAATACAAAGTAAAATTATTTTGCATCTGACATTTTGCCAGTATTTTTCCGGGCCTTTTTAATGTTTACATTTGCATTATGGATATTTAAGAGGAATGCATACTAATGCAGGTAATATTGATTGATTTTCACCAAACTACAGAAATTATCATTTATAAAAACGAAAAACCTAAGATTTTCAAGAAGGGTAAATTAAGGAGCAAATATGTAGGATACAAAATGTCATGGGACCATTTTTAATTTATATTTTATAATTTCTCTTTTGTTGAAACATGGTCTTGAATTCTAGCAAATGCTTTAGTTCTGCCCAATATTCTAGGATGAACTTACACCTTATTACTTTACTTGCAATTAGGAAATGGTATTTTAAGAACTTCATTTTCAGTTTTCGTGTTGGTTAATACATTGGTCAGGTAATTCCTTAACTCCATACAAATAATGGTGTTGTCAAAAGCATTATAGCTTCCCATTTCATTTTGAAATAAAAAATTCTTGTAGATCCGATGGATTGTAAGCAGTAGGATTTGATCACACTACAATGCTGCATTAACATGGTGTCATAACATCTACAAAATTTCAAAAGTTTTTAAACATAGCAACCTTTCTATTCTTCAAAGAATGAAGTTCACCATTGTTATTTTTAACTACAAATTTCAGAATTCTCAATTGTTAATGTGGTTCAGTTTTCCCATAATAATTTCTGCAGATATAATAAAAAAAATGTGGGTAAGTCTATTTCAGCAGCATTACACAGCTACTTAAATCATTGTGCTTATTTATTTATTTTACATCAAAAAGCAGTTGAAAATTGCATATGTCATGCTATGGGGAAAAGTGAATAGTGTGAAAGATTGTTGTAATTGTTTAAAAGTGAATTATTTGCTTCTTAGCAAGCTAAACTTATAAAACAACTATTACACTGCATTTCTTATGTATTATAACAAATTCAGTCAGATCACTTACGCTTATTATTACATTGAAACATTTAATCATTATTGGTTGATGAAAAGAACCAATATATACAGAATTTAAATGGAAAAAGTCATGTATAGTTTTTTCAGTTATACTTGGTAGTCATATTCTGAGATTTCAGAATATGATTATCAAATTCAGATTCTGTATAATTATTAGATCAATTAATATGAAGCAAAATTTCGTCTAGAAGAAAGGTAATTGTATTGGTCAGCAAACAAGAAATGCATTTAGTAAGTGTCTAGCTTGTTTGCCAGAGCAGGGATTCTGGAAGTCACGAAAAATTGTACAGATTTTATTTATTTCTGTAGGTCACATACAGTATTTACTGTATTTCGATTAATAAATAAAAATGTGTCAGCAATTTTATTTTACAAATTGTTCATACCTGCAAATGAGAAAAATAGAAAGTTTAATAATTTTGTTTTCTGAAAGCTGTATTCTTCTGAACATTCCAAACAATATCAAATACTAATTTTCAGTAAATTATTGATAGTGATAATTTCATTTTGTGTGGCTCACCTCTAATACATGTGTACATTTTGGGGGGGCGGATGTGGATAATGTTAGATTTCTGATCAATTCTCTTAAATTCTGTAATTGAAAATTGTATTTGCTTCTTTTATCCAAAAAGGGTGTATTATCAGAAAAAGTGGAAGTTAATTATATAGAATTACTGCTTTATAAGAATTGAACAGATTTGCTAGGGCTATTGTAAAAAGTCAACAGCAGTTTGATAAATAATTATAATCAAGGCAGGTCATTCTGTTCACAATGTGTAATTAAGGATTATAAAATTTAGTCAATTACCTATGAAGCTATTATGTGAAGTGTCAATTCAGCAAGCGGAATATTATGTTTTTAGACAAATTGAATAAGTTTTTACTCTCGTCAGTTACTTTTTAAATATATTTTCGTAGCTCTATTTATTTGTGGGCATTCATTGATTTGAATAAACTTGTCACAATTTGTGTCTTTTTGCTTCGTATAGATATAAAATACTTGTGCAAAAACAGGATATTCTTGAAAACATATTTTTTAAACCAGACTCTGAAATACAAAAAGATATTCAATGTACTTCACTAAGGTGAATATTTACTTCAATTATTTCTCTCGCGAAGAAGGGTTAATTATATTATGTTTACACAAAAATATATCTTTTCATTTCAAGTATGCTTCTAGATTTTATCAAGGCTCATAGAGGAAATGAAATATTTTTAATTGTAATTGCAGATTAAGGTGTACATTTCAGAATTTTTAGGTCATAAATGCATATTTTGAAAAGCATATTTCAGTGTTTTTTTAGGGCATAAAAATCCTCTTTGTAGAGGTTACTCTCAGAAGGGACCGCGTTGACAGGTACTGCTTGGCCACTGCTGGCAACATAACTGCAGGTTATGTCCGTGCACCATCATTGCCGTGCACTCATGTTTTCAGTGCATACGTTTTCAGTTACCTCATTTGTAAACGGCTTCATCACCATCTTTTGCAATATCATCGCCGTGTAAGATGTACATTTGTTTTCCCAACCTGTCAAAGTGGTCCATTCTTAGAGTAACTCTACACCTATCGTCAATAACACGAGTCGTACTGTGGTGTATCCGATTATACTTAGGTTTTTATAACGTGGCGCGCTAAGGCATGACGTCTTCACGTTGTAATATGTCACGGCTTTTCGGATGACCGAATCAAGCTGTGCTAGACACGGTCATGACATCTAGCGACACGACAAAGAAAGACGCGAACACGTGATACATCCATCGTGAAGACAGGCCTTGACGCGCCATGTTTTAAAAACCGCAGTACAATGCCGTTTGCAGTGCGCCTGCAAACCTCGTTTGGACGTTTGCTCGCCTTCGTGCGTCATTGCCAATACATAGGCTGGCTTGGAGTTCCATTTGACTAGGGTCATGTAATGAGATAAACTCGGTTTTCCTGGTTAATCCGTTCAAAAAGCCCTTCCGAAACAAGAAAATACTAAAATCGAAGCAATAGTTCTCTTTAGAAATGATATAAATAAATTCCCTGGCCCAGACATTCAAAAATTTTAAAAAATCCAAAAAAATCACAAATTCTATCGTGTTTCTCGAAGGGCTGGATCTCACAACTTTCTTTGGTCATGTGATTATTTAATAGTGACATTCAATAAAAAGATAAAAAATTATTAAGGAATATTGCAGATGAAAACATTGATAATATTGAACGAGAAATAAAGGCAGATGATGCTTTGAGTGAACACTATATTTCAAGAAACAAGTGGCCAGTTGTGCGGGCAGGCAGTAAGTTTGGCAAGGACCACTTTTCACTGTACGGAAATTGGGTCACAATTTCAAGTAAAGAGTTGTCGAAAACTAATGTATTATGTTTCTTATTGTGAAACGTGTTGTTTCTTTATCTTGAAAAGCAGAAGATGACAATTATTTTCAAGTTGAACACTTGTGGCTGCCCCGATACAAGTACTTAGATAAAAAGGACCTACAGAAGAAATACCTGTGTTAAATGACTTGACTTCCGTATTTTTAAAACTAGTGGTGTTAAAGCAGCACTGTACTTTCTCCCCCGTATTTTCTCGCAAAATTGTGCGAAAAGAAATACTCAGATTTTCGAAAATTTGTACATGATCTTATTTTAAAATATATCTTTAAGGAACAGATTTCATTGAGGGGGAAAATCTCTTATCTTTAATATTTTAGTTGTGGTAAGACTCCGAAATAATTTTGAAATTTTCGAAAAATGAGCGATTTCAACGAACATGAGACCTGCACCGTTCTCTTAAACGACCTTCACACAACAAATTTTAATCAACGTTTTGTTGGAGCAACATTTTTTGAAAATCTGGAAAATGTCGCAGAGGTTTCGTGTAAAGTACCCCCCAAAATTGAAATAACGGTTTCAAATTCAAGAGTCCGCGACATCAGCCAGATCGATTGGGGAATATCAATTTTGGAGAAAATCGACCGAACTGTTTAGACGTTAGCGTTGTTCAGACGGATAGATGTTTTCCCGTCATTCGATTTGCCGGTATCAAGGACCCTCAAAACATAGATTCTGGAATGTGCTACACCACGTTATAGAGATTTTTTTCTTTCTAAATTTAAAAACTGGATTTATCCACTGGTCCGTTACTAGGGTCTTGTAATGAGAGGTTTTCTGCCGAAAATTCGCAATTTTCTTCGCGCAGCAGAAAGAAAAGTTAACCGAAAAATAAAGAAGCAGCCGAATTGTTTAAATTGGGTGCTTTTCTAGTTCTGTGTTATTTTTTCTTTGTTAGCAATTGTAGTTATTTCCTTTGTAAATAATAAACAATTTACATGTTTACGGAGTGTTTCTATGCTTCTGCTATGTAAATGTTTGCCTAGAGAGCATTTTTCAAACCAACTTTTGAGTGCTCATTGCGGCTCACCCATTCAGAATATCTAAGTGGTTTATTAGAGAAAATATGCTTTAAATTGTCTTAACAGCTTATGTTTCAATTTTCGACGTCCCCCCCCCCCGGACACTCTGTGTATGTATGTACATATGTCTCTCTCTCTCTCTCTCTCTCTCTATATATATATATATATATATATATATATATATATATATATATATATATATATTAGCTGTTAACTTCGACACCGTATGACCGATGTCCATGAAAGTTGGCACATCTACGTTGTTGTTGTTGTTTTTTCACCGAGAAGGTTTAAGTGCTGTTAATTTTGTTGCAACTCTACTAGATGGCACTGTAGAACAAAACTAAATATGTTAAATGCAACACTCGAGAGCTTGTTTTTTGTTTTTAATCTATATCGTTAAGCACCTCCTAAACGAAGTGTTCTAGGACATTACAAACTAAAATTGAGAGGCCAAAGGCTTCAAAGAAACGTTTCTCATACCTTTTTCTTTTTTTCTTGAGTTTTTCTTGAACGTTCTTTTACATTTTTACTTCAAATTTTTACGCGGACGCAACTGATGAACATGGTCTCCGTGTGTTGTAAAATTTTGCAAAGCTACGTAAGTTTTCGCGGTAAATGCAATGATGTCTTTTTTGTTTGACCCAACACGTTTGCTTGTTAGCTCGCGAGCACGAGAATAGCTTTCATTAACACTACAGCGAGTTAACGATCTCTGGCCAAAGCTCGAATTTGCCTGCCTAGCAACACGTACAGGATATTTTTCTTTGTGATCCTCGACTCTGACGAAAACTGTTGTGCTGCACTGCAACCTGCACTGGCGTTCCGTAGGCGAAGCCAAGCTCCTCGCAAAACAACAGTTTTGTTGTTGTAATATTAATCAATTTATGCAAAAGCTCTACATATTGGATCACATTGCAACTAAAGCAGTATTCCAGTTAAGAGTATATTTTTTTTCTAAATTTCAAGGTAACAATTTTTAAAAAATATTTCAAAATTGTAATGGGCGGGGTGTCGGAAAGAAATTCGCCCTTCCCTTTCAAACAAATTTCTGGATCCGTTGCTGCTTTCCTAGGAGTCGACTTGGTGGGTAGGGAAGCGTCCGCTATTCATTTTGTAAATGACTTGCTGTTTGAACAGTTTTCAATGGGCTCATTTCCTCGTTGTTGCTGCATTGTTCTCAGGTCGCGCTCCGCCGGAAAGGGACTTCCTTTGTCGATGCTTTTTTATCGCTGTATCGGCATTCTTGTTATAACGAAATGTGATTTGGAAAGTGGTGTAGTTTGTAAAGACTGTCATTAACAATTTAGTTTGATAATTATTTCCTTATTGTGTAATTACAGCAAAATAAACTTTTACATTTTAATTACGCATACTTCGCATTTACTTAACATCACTTTATTTCATTATACATTTTAAAACTGATTATACAGCACAGTGTTTCAGATTGCCTCTCCATCTTCAGGCACAAATCGATTTGAAAACAATTCTACCGAAAGTATTGTTTTGGTATTAGTTCTTGAATTGTCAAACACTTGATGTATTTTTCATTTTATCGAAAAATTTTCAATGCAGATTCAATGAGTACCTTCAATATTAGGTAGTATTTACTTCAACACAATTTTTAAAAATTATGTATTTAAATGTATGTATAATATAGTTACCGAAAACTAATAAATAAACACACCAAATTTTCGACCACCACCACTACCACCATCACCGCCACAGTAAATCCCGCCTTGCCCAGTACTATCCGAATATGTAATAAGTCAAAATCAGGATTTTAGTGACGTACACCGCTCTACCTCTCAGCAGCTCAGATGGCTGTCGATTTGCTCTAGCAACAAACCAGGTGCGTGTTTCTTCCGGTCCGAGGTCCAAGGACAAGGCACACAGCTTTCTTATCTGTCTGCTCGTTACGTAATGCTTTCACTTGTGAGCGGTATCAATTTATGCTGCAAGACAAATCCTACATATGTCTGAGGTGTGGACTGAGCGGAACAGGAGAAATTACATGCGGAGAATTTTATCACTTTTCGACAATTAATCAAATTAAACGTTAAATAAAAATTAAGAAATGTAGAAATCTAAGTGAGGATCATTGGGGAAGTCAGACCCCGAAGAATAGTTGAATATTGTATGATCAGTTTTTTTTTATTTATTTTATTTTACTTCAAAAACAGTTAAAAACTGTGTATGAATTGCTATGGGGAAAAGTAAATTCTGTGCAGGTTTTAAAAATTCTGTGGTCCCTAAAAAAACAACAAAAAAAAACGCTCCGAAGTAATAAAATATATTTTCAAGGATAAATTAGCAATAAAGTTTGGGCTCTTATCCATCATGCCACCGCGGTGGCACCGGTAGCAGTAGCTCAGTGCGTCAACTGATGTCTCTGCAGTGTCTCTGACCGGGAGGTCCTAGGTTCGAGACCTGACGGCGACAGGATTTTCGACACTAGCTTTTCAGCTAGGTTGAAGTCAGTCGCTGTCTGGAGGAGAATTCTAGCTGCCGGCTGGTCTGATCGGTAGTTTTTCGTGGTTTCTCCGACCAACACCAGGCGAATGCCGGAGCAGTACCCTACCAAACGGACTACGGACCGCGCGCGATCTGTCCTTCCTCTTCCTTGTCCTGTCCTCTCCTCTTACACACACACTTACACTAACATGCACTACACTACCACATATTCTTAGAGACCGGTCGGGAGCTTAGAGCTTGTCCCGGCTGGGGCGGTGCCCCGCTGGTGGGAGAGTCCCGGTTAGAGAGAAACCCTACTAGCTGACGGTAGGTCGGCGCCGGATCTCGCCATCCAGCGTGGGAAGATCACCGCCATCTCTCGAGAAAATCATGCACTACACTAACTGGACTAATGACCGAAGCAGTTGACGCGCCCGGAAACACGAAAAATCAATCCATCATGCCCTTCGTCAAGGAATAATACTTCCTGCCGCGACAACATAGAAACGATAATTTGAATAACTATATTTCCCACTGAATTCTAGAAGATGAGCACAGAAAATAAAGTTACATTTATGACCAGAAGGAAAAAGAGGGGCCATCTCAGAATTTGCTTAATGGATCAAGGAAACTGGACGAAAAACCTGATCGAGATGGGGGTCATTGACCTGGAGGCTGCGGTACAATATTTGTTACAGGTTGTTTACATTTAGACAGTCCAAGTGGTAAATTATGCATTAAATATTACTGTTAAAATTAATGTCACTTTCCTTGTGATGGTTAGTATAGTCTCTTAATTGTATAGAAACAGTTGTGCAGCAGAAAGGATTTCACTTGGGATTTAAACTTTTTTATCAAATTTAATCGTTTAATGCCATCTGGCAAAGTGTAAAATAATGTACCTGTATTGTATGTGAATTTTTGTAATGAGATGTTGATGCTGTCACCTGATGAATATGATTTCTACGTCGTGTGTTGTAGTAATAGACATCGGCGTTTTCTGAACATATATTCCCTCCCTTAAGCAAGTCATTTTTGACAAAAACCACTGATTCGTAAATCAACAGACAAGGTAATGGTAAAATTCATAGATTAATAAATAGAGACAAGAATCACGTGCGTGGGATTTGGTTGTTATTCGTACAATTCTTTTTTGTAATCTAAAAGTCCGGGAACTAGAAGATGTATAATCCTAGAATATTATGCCATATCTCAGGCGGGAATGAACATTCGCGAATTATACGCAGCGAGCAGTATGAAAGCTGACTGAATTTGCAAGAATTCTGAACGCGTAGCATAATGAACTGAATTTTGTGTTCAATTCATTTAAATGGACGTTCCATTTAAGGTTTGGCTGAATTGAGAGACCTAAAAATGTTGTTGCCTTAACATCAGTCAATGGAACACAGAATTGTTTATTTGAAATGGAAAACAGCATCAGTTGCATTATACTTCAACTTAAAAAAATATACGCGTTTTCGGTTGTTCAACTCTTGAATTTTAATGGTATTCAGTGTCTCAATTATGAGATAACTGTATTTGGAGATGACCTCGTCGAAAATTATATGCCCTATCCTGCTTGTCCACCTGGTTCAAACGGCGCCGCAATTGCCCCATAGCATTGTCAATGGAAGACAGAACAGACCCGGATGCGCGCGTGCAGCGAACATTTGATTGTCGCGCACTTTGGAACGCGGGCGATGTTCAGCTTCAGTTGGCAATCTTTCGGGCTGTATTCGAGAGTGACGACTTGTGCTTTTAAGTGATAACGGTTTCTTCCTTGTGTAAATACATAGGGGAAGTATCCCTTATCTAGAATGTGAAGGAGAGAAAGATGCAACCTAATAGCATAGTTAGCCAACGTTTGGTGATATTTCACAAAAAGTATTAAATGGAAATGCAGTTTACAGAATGAAATTCAATATAAGTAATCTCGTTGAGTGCTAATGCATATCCAAGTGACCGCGTTACCTGGGTAGTTTTTTTTTACATTTTTGATTACAAATGTAATCTTCACCTTTACAATAACATAGTAAATAACATAGTTCAATAAAGGTGAAGATTACATAGGTGTCGTTATTTAAAATTTATGAAGAAAAAAATTTTTTCCAAAACATGTAAAAAAAATAGAAAAATGTGAAATAAAATTCATTACCATGTTTAAAATTGTTCTCTACAAGCATTTCCCGACTATACAACGTCGCCGATCAGTTAAGGACTTGAAGTAGCTGAAAGTAAGTTCTATCTCTTCTGAAGTAATTGTACACTAGACTTCACCACATATAAGAATTTTATTCGAAATATGAAATACGTTCATCTATCTATACTAATAAAAGTGAATTCAACGACATGTAATCGACATCGATTCCACAAAAAGGAGTGTATGAATAGATACGAAAAAATTACAGACTCTTCTTCAGGATTTGATGCAGTGTCCTTGCAAAGTTTGATAAAGATTAATTCAACGCAAAGGCAGAAAATAAATAACTTAAATAATATGCTGGTAGATGCACCACGATCATTATTTCTCTCCTGTCGCTACGAGATCGGTTCCTCATATCTTCCGCCAGAGGCCAGCAGCGATGCGGTAGAACCGCAGTGTACGCATAGCCGTACCGTTCACCGATTGCGATAAAACTTTGCCAACTTATTTCTTGTGATTGTAGGAAGAATATATGTGTAGAACAATTATTGTAACTCCTATAGATGGCGCTACAGCACAGAATGTCGCTTTATTTAAATGCAATATCCAATAACCTGAACTTCATTGTTGCTGAGCATTGCCGTGTGACGTGGGGCAAGGTAGAGAAAGACAGGAGGAGCGAGCAGCACAAGATGAAGAGAGGAGAGGGAAAAGAGAGAGAAAGATAAGGAAAGGGAAAAGAGAAAGGAAAGAGGTAAAAAAAGAAAGGAGAAAAAAAGGGAATGAGAGAGACGCGGGAAAGAGAAGAAGGGAAGGAAAGAGAGAGAAAGGAAGGAAAAAAAAAGGGGGGGCAACAAGGAAAAACAAAAGGGCAAAAGGGGGAAAAGAGAAAGACAGAGGGTAAAGGGTAAGATTGACAATTCATGGCGGAGATAGGTGGTAATAGAAGCGCAGCAGCAATACATTTGTAAGAAAGGATTCCGTAACAAATATCGCAAACGCGCATCTGAAATGTTCCGTTTCGACGTATAAATAAATTAAAATTGTAGCGAAATATGTAAGATATGTGCCGTAATGGGTAAAATATGTAAAAATATGTAATTATACCAAAATATGTAAAATAAAAATAGTGCTAATTCATTCAGAATATCTTGTAAACTCTAGAAAATGTAATTGATGCGGGTATCTACTTCCTGTAAAAACATGTAATTACATGGAAATCCGTTCCCTAGTTATGAAGTTCACTAAATGTTTTGTTATTTCCTTTAATAAAGCAATATTGAGGGTTTTTGAATTTGAAAACGTTTTAATTCAATATTTTCAGTAAGCTACCTCGTTCATGATGAATATCATAGAATCATCGGCTTTGACCAAATAGTAAATTAATAGTATTGTTTCTCCCATTAAGTAAATTTATTGTATTTGTTTATTAATGGAAAATATAAAAACAATCTCATTATCCAAAAGATTGCTGTACCATAACGCAACTTCTGAATAGCAAATACGTGAAGGTGGAATCGTCTTTGGATACTTGGTGTCGCATGACGTCAGCTGTAGTAATCAGTAATGCTCTGATGATGAGAATTGGCGGAACGCAATCAAATATTTGTATTTTTCAGTCAAAATCAAAACATACATTATTTCTGTATTTTTCCTGAGGCCCTGGGTATCTAACGAGACAGACATATTTAAGGGGCAGAGGCAGCTTAGTGTTGTCAATTTTTGCGTGCATTAAAAATATGTAATATGGATTCAAGGCAGACTAATTTGAAAAATGTTTCTAATTGTCTACACATTTGTGGACACGTATATATTTAAATCACAGTTTTCATTTAGAAAGAAATTTAAGACATAACTATGCAACCAAATTTAGTGATTTTTCTTTAAATGAAGTATGGTGTGTCCTAGATGTAGTATCGCTTGTTCTTATTAAAGGGTTTTGCAATAAAATCATTAAATGTGAATAACAAATTAAAAATAATAGTAAACAATAAAAGTAGTATAGTAAAAAACTAAAATAAATAATAATAAAGTAAAACAGTAAACTGTCTGTTGTCTGCTGTCATTGTCGCATTCCGTTCTGATAAATTCCGAAAGACTGCTAAATGTAGCACGAGAAATTCGAAAATTGCAAAACTACTCATCTTTTAAAAAAAAGGTACATGGCCAGTTTTTAAAAACTGATTTTTATAACAGATTTCATTTAACATTCATTTTGAGATTTCATTATTGTTATTGTTCTTTTGCAGTGTTAATATTTTGTTCTGTGCAATTTTCGTAAATACAAAGACTTACCCGAAAATAGGACCAGCTGCAATTTCTTTGCCATTCTTTGCTACATATGAGAAAAAATAGATAAAAATTGGAGAGGTTTTTGAGAAAATAATTGTTTAAAATTGTTTCAAAATTTCGCAATTAGGCAAAAAAACTCATTTTTTGACAAATTAAACATGACCTTATATCAAGATCTAATTTTGATGAATATTAAGAAAAAATATTACTGCACTTCGGTGTCTTTCTGCACCTACAATATCTTGCAGGTGCAGGAAGACACCGAAGAAAATTTGAACTTTTGCAATTTTCGAGAATTCAGGGAGTTAAACGAAAATATAACCACCACTTCTTTTAACATTTTTTCTGAACAACGAGGGGGGAGGAAATAAAGAATTTGGAGCCGTTTTTTTGGAAGAAAAAAAAAGTATTGCTGGTTTCACTCAAAAACTATTCATATGTTCGAATCTTCTAAAAATCGGCTCTTTAAAAAAGGACGTGTACATTAAAAAAGTCTGTTTTGCATAATTTGTCCATGGAATTAATTCATTTGATAAAAAACACATTTTCTCAAAAACCGCCCCAATAATTTTTTTCTACTGCCGCTTAAAAATATGTTGTAGTTCCCATTTTCGTTGAACCCTCAATTTTTTAAAATTGCAAATTTAGACATATTGCGAGAGAGTAGCACTGTCGTAGCACCATTAGTTTAAAGGTCACAGATCGGCGCGGTAGATCCGTAGCGGGTGCGGCGCGGAAAGTTCCGAGGTAGACGCGGCCACGAAATTCGCGGGACCGTTCACACCGGAGCTTCAATTGAAAGTCAGCGTTTGGTGACGGGTCGGCAAGATTGCTCGACCCAGTGGGGAGCGAAGGCTCCCGAACACGGCCGGACTTTCACGAAATTCTTGTCTGACTGCGTTACAAATTTCGCCGCGACGCTGCGAATCTGTTGCCGCGACACTTATACACTTCGTCAGGGGAACAAGTCTCCGGGGTGGGCACCTACGCCTCTTTTATCCGCACCCTTCGCCGACGTGTTAACGCCGCCAGGCTGACGGCCGGATCCAGCCGGAACCCAGTTTGCCCTCGCGGCAACCTCCCCATACAATGCCTGGGTGGGAGCCGCCGTGCTAGCTCAGAGCTCCTAGCTATCCAGGCTAGTACCGGAGTCTGGATAATACGCCACTCACATGCGCTGGGAACAAGTTTCCTCGTCTTTGCCCAGAGAATCGGGCCACTGCCACGACGAATCCGAGAGTCCAACTGGGAGCCTCCCGTACTAGGCCCGAGCGGCTCGGAACCCCCATCCCGTCTCCCCATTGCTTACCGACAGCTCACGACGTGGGTAACGCCGGTACCGACGCAACGTGACGGGTGGTAACTAGTTTCCCGCCGGATCTTAAAGTGGGATCCGGAGTACTCCGAAAAGCATCCTTCGCCCAATCCTGCTCCAAGGCCGTCGCGCCATAGTCCCAACTGGTGGGTTGGCCACCAGGAGCTTCTCACTGCCCGCACCTTCATGCTAACGACGTGAGCGGCGCCGCGAGACTCAGGGTCCGGGTGGTCGTCTACGATTCTCCACCAGAGACCGCGACAACCTACGCCATCGCGATTCATCCCCCACCCTGGGGGGTAGCCGTGGTTTGAACGTGCTCATAAGGCAACACGTGACGCGAAACTTCCGCTGCGGATCTTCCGCGTCGGTCTGTGGGAGCCTTAAAGCATTCTTCTTCCTGTGCAGCTTGAGAGATTTCGCCGCTTTGACGAACATTGTACCCCTCTCGTGTCCAGGATGCAGAAGCAGCAGGACCGAGGTCGCGGCGATGGCGGCGGCGGCGGCGGCGGCGGTTCGTCGTCGGGCAGCCCCTGGGCGTTCGTGCGCGCGCCGGGCGACACCAGCGCCGAGGCGACGTTCGCGCGCGACGCGACGCCGCACGCGCTGGGCGAGGGCGAGGGCGAGGGCGAGGCGAGGCGGCCGCCAGCTCGAGGAGGACGCCCGCCGCGCCGCGCGCGCCTTCGAGGCGGGCGACGGCGCGCGCCTGCACCGCCGCCTGGAGGAGCGCGCGAGCGGCCAGCGCAACTGGGTGAGTCCTTGCTTTCCAGGCTGGGGCGCTGCCCCGCTGGTGGGAGAGTCCTGTTAGGGGGAAGTCCCACTAGCCGACGGTAGGTCGGCGCCGGATCTCGCCATCCAGCGGGGGAAGATCACCGCCATCTCCCGAGAAAAAACATGCACTACACTAACGGGACTAATGACCGAAGCAGTTGACGCGCCCGGAGACACGAAAAAATCAATCAATCAACCTTACTTTCCCGCGCTCAGTGGCCTTTTTTTGTTGCGTCCTTACTCGGACTTTGTTGACGCAACGCGTCTGTTCGCTCCTGGTCGAACGTTGAGCGCTTCTTAAGGAGTAATCCTCCATTAATATCTTATCAAGCTCTATTTATATGTCCAGTCTCGTCTCATCTAGTCAGTTGTCAGAGAGGACCGCCAGGTAGCATCTCCGCGTACGTGCCTCTTGCTTCACGCGCCCCGCGTCACTACCCAGCGGCGAGAATTGGGAAGGAATAAGGATAGGTGTTGGGTTTAGGACACTTCACAAGGGTTGGACTAGCCATTGTGAAACAGCCAAACTCGTTTTGTTGGGAACAAATTTCACATGAAATTCGATGGAAATCGAACACGGTCGTCAGTGGTGAAAAGCTAGCGACTTCGCAATGAGCCATGAATTGAACTAGCTGTTCGGTGACTGCGTGAAGGGGGCTCTGGCGCAGCCGAGTGGCGCTTTTGCTGGCAAAGCGAGGGTTTAAACCGCTGTTTTAACAGAGCTGCCTCTCGATTTCACTCGAGGCCCGTCACCACGGTGACATGATGGCACGGTTTTTCGCGTCTTTCTCAGTCGTGCCGCTAGGTGTCGCATGCTCGCGTCCGTATCAAGCAGTGCTGCGGATGAAGCAACTCTAGCGCCACGACCGAGACTGTCGCGAAAAGTCGTGCTATAATGCCACCGTGGTGACGGGCCTTGAGTGGAATTGAGAGACAGCTCTGTAAAAACCGCAGTATACATCGAGAGTATTTGGTGAGAATGGCATTCCTGTTGCACTTCCACGTCACCGCCAGCGGGACATGTCCGAATCAGAGCCTTCTCATTAGGCCATATGGATACAGCATTGAGCTTATTTGTTGACTTCCATGAAGCTGCCGGCGCCCATAGCGAGGCGCAACAGGCTACGGAGCGCGCGATCTTTCACTTCCTTGCCCTTTTGTCATCCCTTACTTACACTTACATGCACATGCACATGCACATGCACATGCACATGCACATGCACATGCCGGGAGACCAGTCGGGAGCCTAGAGCTTGTCCAGGCTGGGGCGGTGCCACGCCGGGCACTTCATGTAAATCAGCTGTTACGGTGGCATCCAATGGCGAGCTAAAAGTTGGCACTGTGGTGACATTTAAGCTCCCGATGGGAGGAAGCCGTCAACAGCTGATTACGTCAAGTGCCAGGTTATAAAATCCCAAGTATATAATAAGCAAGCGTCAGCGACGCTGTGAACGCGGCGCGAACAGTTGGAGAACTGAAGCAGTCGAAACCACGCGTGCTGTTTGTTTGAGAGGATTCGTATTCAAATTTGGAAACTTTAAGGCGTAAGCGGGGAGATTAGGTGAATGTAGTGTGTTCAGGGAGACGCGAGAATGGAGAAAGTATGAGCTGTAGTAAAATAAATGTTCGCGTATTTGATTAATAAATTGAAATTGCCCTTGGTGTTTCTTCCCAGAACCTGTTAATAACACCTCTATTAAGACGAGGTTTTTGCATTTCCTGTGAAATCTATGGTCTAGAAAATTGTTCATTTATGAGCTGTTCCCCCATACATCGCCATGCATTGTGCTTGTCGCACCGGTCAGTGTATGTCACCAGGTCGCGTGGATTCAAACAGGAAAGAAAAAAAACAGAAAGAAAAAAAATTACGCTATGCGTCCTTTTTGCCAAGTGCGCATGCTCCAAGCTATTCAGGATTTTTCCCCGTTTCGGTCATTTATTTGATCGGCTTAAATCTTTTGGATGCAGGACTGGTGGGTCATTCTCTATCCTGCAGTAGCACACTTACGGAAATTTGTGTCAGTGGTTTCTTGCAAACTGTACAAAACGGAAATCATTCCTTAACATGTTTGTTTTTTTTCGTTTAGTTAACTAAATATGCTCATTAATTCCAAGAAAAATCGTTGATTATATCTTTTTTAATAGCATGTGCGCAATTAAAACTCCAAGTACCAATCAGAATTCAGAAAAACGTCAAAATCGTTTAATTAAGGTACTATAACACAGACGTGGCTAAGGTATTTCCAGTCGGCCATGAAAATGAACATAATCGTACAACATGGATTTACGTACCTTCAACTACAAATAAACAACAAATTAATAAAACTAAATTGGCGGTGTTAACAATAAGCTAGCTGACTAATGCAATAACAAAATATTTAACATGAATTAATTAAATGTTTTACATGTAAAACATTTCGTCTTAGCAATACAAATATAAAAAATATAAGCGTCAGTTGTGTTTATACTCATTCTAAAAAGTGCTAGCAAAATTGTGCCAGAAGTAACTAGTGTTCTTTTTACTTCCCTATATTTGTACATGTATTCTCTCTTTTACCTTAACTTTTCTTGGGAAGTAATGTTTTCATGACTTTGTCAGCTTCTTTTAATATTTTATCCAGAATCTATTTAATACCTACCTTCCATTACCAAACATTTCCTGCAAACAAACACAATGCAAGACCCACTACAATATATCTTTTTCAGGAGCAATAAGACAACATTAAATGTATGCCTCGAATGGTAAAGATATGATTGAATTCCTCGAAATTTAATTTATTCTTAAATGCGCTCGTAATCCTCTCGCGCACGTGGTTCTGGTTTTGATTTCCACTGGGCACTTAAATTTGACTTCAGTACATCGCAACAAGCACCCTTGCTTCGAAACCTTTCACACAAATAAAATTATTTTATTTCGAAAACTTCTCTACCCTGGTATATACCCTGGCAATAATGAAATGTCTTCGACACACATTCGTATTTACATAAACGTTCGCAAACCGCTGGCCAGCTGCAGCCACACAGGGACCTCCATCTAGAACGGCCACCTTTACACAAAGAACTCATCAAATGTACATTTGAATCAACAAACCTAATATCAAATTAAAACAAATTCTCCAAATATCATAAACAATGCGTTGAATTTCGCCAATAATTGTTTGAACTTGCGTACGTTTAATAACAAGCGAAAATCATAAAACTATGTTGCAGTGAGTTAGACGAAGACAGAATATGAGTAATCCCCCGAGATTACCTCTGTCGCCGCCCAGCGCGACAGCCCCAGCTGTCTAGTTGCCCAACCAAAAGGTCGTATGTTACCCGTGTTATATCGAAGGGTAAATCCATTCATACAGCCAAGAACTTGGTGCAAATACTGGCAAGACACCAGATACTGGAGAGAACACCAGTTGGACGCTATTTGTTTTCAAAATGATTTCATACACATAGATATTACTGCAATATCTTGAATAATGTATGTTTTACACGGAAAAAATATTTTCCTAAGATATTATGAGATCTTTTTCATTTTCTGGGGATTGTGCAACCTAAGGAGAAGCTGCCATCGCTTTATCCACTAGTATCTTTAATTAATATTGTATATAGTATATGTATGTTAAGGAATATTTATAATACTTAGTGAAGGACTTTGTATGTTTTACAGGTGGAAAAATGGTGGCTGCATGGGGCTTATCTCAGCCTCCGAGAGCCTCTTATTCCTTTCTATAGTATGTGCGGAGCTCTGCCACTGAATGACTTGGGCTGGACTCTTGGCAGTGGCAAGGGAATATACGTGAGTCCTTTACGGTGTTCTGTTTTTTGTTGTTTTTTTCCTAACTCATCAGCACCAACCTTTGGATTTGGTGTCATGAATTACAAAATGGGGCAAATTTTGCATACAGAATCTTCAAACAAAATCACTATTTGATTTTGTCTTTACTGATATGTTCATAAAAATTTTGCCATTTTTTTCTTTCTTTTATTTACTGTAGGAGAAATTTGCCATCAAAAAGGAAAAGAAAAACAGAGTTTAATGAAGAAAGGATTCATATGAAATCTGTGTGTTGATGTTTGGGAAATCTCTTCACAGTTAAGAAGCAAATTAATTGTAATTGATCTGTGAATTTGTTTGAAAAGCTAGTAGTACAGAAATTCAAAATGCTGGTAAAATAATCATCCCACTCGTTCTGCAAGGGTTCATTTAGTGTTTGAGAGATAGGGACTTACATCATTGCATTTGATTCACCTTTGATTTTTGGACCTATTGTCATTATTAATTGTAAAAAAAATTAGTAAACACAAGAAGCACATGAGAATTGTGTGATTTGCCCAATTTTTGGAAAATCAAATGAACATGTTTATTAATAATTTTCATATGTATAAAAATAATTGCAGTGTCAATAATCAATATACTAAGTTACTGATTAATGTTAGGGGATGTGCTTATTTTTTAAAATTTATTTATTTATTCATTTATTTATTTATTGTAATTTACAAACAGCAGTAATTTAATTATCCTTGAATTTGCCTAAGTACATAATTGTGTTAATAACACAGAATTTGTATTGTTGTTCAGAGAACGTTTGCTTCACATTGCCACTTGCTTATTATATTACAGAATATTTTTCTTTGTACTCTTGACCCCTCAACCAAAATCCCCATGCCCAGAATGCATGATAAAACGCACATAATCATTATAGAAAAGAAAAACACTGCATTTTATTATACAATCTTACACAAAATCATGGTCTCAAAAATTTAACATCCCAATGTGAACTGCATGGAATTTATTTAGTACAAAGAAATGTGGTTTTGCAAAAATATTCAACCAAATAAACAAAATCAAAATTAAATAGTAACAATAGAAACCTTAATATCTTGTCCTTTGGCTTCAGTAACACCTGAAGAGGCTTGAGACTGAATCCACCAATATTTTATTTCTCTTGGTTCAGTTTTTCCCATCACTCACTTTCCCACCACTTCAGACATTCTTTACTTCTTATTCTGTATTGGCATATTCATTTTCCCATTTTTTTGCCACACATGTTCAGTTACATTAAGATCTAGACTGTGTGCAGATGTCTGAATCGCTTTAGAAATGTTGTAAGAGTACCCACAATCTATTCTGAAGTGGGGAGTGATTAGGGTCAATGTCTTGGTAGAGCTTAAGAGTCAAGGGTGCTCTGCTCATATTAGCAGCACTCGTTTATAGACTGTGCTTTAGAGTACCTTTACAGGTACTCTACAGGTACCTCTTTCTCCACATTACCTTACACAAAATCCAATTTGCCTACTCCTTTTGCTGGTACTCCCCCACACCATCACTGAGCCAGCTCCAGTCTTCACAGTTGGACACACATTTCCTTCAAGAAACTCTTGAATATTATTACTAATGACTGAATTTCTGTGCAACTACATCTTTTCTTTGCTATCTTAAAATTGGATATAACTCTGACAGAAATTTGAATCATGAAACGGACGTTATTTTAGTACTGATTTATTTTGCATAAAATTGCATGTTGGGGGGTTTTACTGCAGAAAATTGCACATTTTGGGGTTTTACTGAACAAATTCGCAAGATTCATTGTTTTATTGCATATTATCAACTTGTTTTTAGTTTACATTTTTTAAAGGTTTCATTTAAGAATAAAGTTTTTATGACAATCTGGCAGTGCATTCGCGTGGTCTGTGAAACCCCTGAGTGTCATTTATTGTGTATTAAATCTACATTTTGTTGCCGTATGGTCTGAGTGTCTGATATCCTTTTCATGATGCCTATTGTCTAATAAAAATTTCTGAAGGATTGCAATTGGCAATGGGGTTGTACAGAGTTGTCACAAACTCAGTCCATGGCCCTTGGTCTAGGCCACTCAGCCAACACTATATCTGGAATTTATCTTCCTAATCAGATCAGATGTCTGTTTTGACAGTCTTCACTGAACTTCCCAACATGAGATTGTGTGCAAATCACATTTGACCTCCTGTCTCCAGACATGAAATTGAGAGAGAATGAATGCAGTTTTTGACTGCTTTTAACTGTGTGCACAGTGTGCACTGCACATGTACATCTAAGTGAGGTTCGACACATGTGTAAATACAGTTTTTTCTGAATGAAACGTGTATTAGATGTTAGATAATTACACTGAAAATGCACATACTTGTAAATTACAATGAAAGAAATTAAGAACATTTCATGTAAAACTTAAGTAATTTTGGTTTCTGAAGATATTTTTGTATTTACTTTTTGGGGCCAATTTAATTTTGTTTATGAATAACATTTAAACTAACAAATATGATTTGTTTAAACTATATATGTATGAACTAAATAAAAACACTAAAATTTTAATATTTCATTTACTGTAAATTTCACAACAAAAATGTGAAGTAAGTTAACTGAATTAACTGAAGTTTTTAGGTCATGTATCACCATTTTGTACAATTTCGAAATTTTTATTGTATGTTTTTGCACATTTTTGTGTTTTTATTGCACGTTTTAGAGAGTTATACTGCACAAAACTCTGTTCTTTAGTTATTATTGAAAAATACATCCAACTTGAATTGAAGAAACTAGAAATATTTACTTGTGAATGGGTAGCATTAGGATGCATAAATACTTCTTGAAATATCCCATATTAGAGCAATAATTAAAATTTTTATCACTACTTGTGAATTGTAACTGTTTTGGTGATACATTTTCTCTATGCTCTGCAGCATGCAGCACAGTACCTTCACTGTCTTGTTGCATTTTGGGTCATCTTACGCAAAGAACTCTTGCTACCTTCAACAAGTGCTGATAAGAAGACATACTTCAGCATGTCACAGTTCCGCTTCTTATTTAACACTAATAGAGTGCCTCAAGAATATTGTGATAATCTAGCTTGCTTTTTCAAAACTGGTGAGTAACAAACTGTAAGCAGATTGTGAAAAATATTGGAAATGGTACATTAGAAACCTGCATTCTTAATTTCAGAATTAATATTACAGATTTTCGTATATTTTTTCATTTCATGAAAGTTCTTTCCAATAATTTTAAGATCCAGTCGATTACTAGTCAATTTTTGTTTCATTATTTTCATAGGTCATTAAATACATGTAGACTGCAAGTATTTATGTGGTAACTGGATGGATTTGAAAATATGTTCTTAAAATGAATTTGTAAAATGCATTAAAAGTTTACTCTGTCAGTACTTCACAAGTACATCATATTAAGATAAGAAATACCGTGTATTGGATTTAACTAATAGATTTGTTTGTTCCTTTCGGTAATACCATTACTCGTTACAGAGAAGGAAGGTGATTGCCCGTCACATGTAATTATCTTAAGCAACGGACGAATATTTCGAGTGAATGCATTGGCCCCTGATGGTGCCCCCATATCGTTCTCTGAATGGTTGAAAATCCTGACAAAAATTACAGCCATAACCTCAGAAGAGAAGGGACCAGGTATTCCCATTTTGACATGCGATAAAAGAGCCATATGGGCAAAGGTATGTTCAGCATTTCTACCACAAGAAAATAATTCCATTTCTTTCAAGTGTTTTCCAAACTACCCCACTAATTCAATTGAATTTGAGTCTGCCAGTTCATATTAACATTTTGCAGGTATTTCAGTTACCATCAACCTCCATTTTTCCTTTTTGAGTTGTGAGTGGTGGTTTCTATTGAATTACATTGGCATGGAGACTGTTAATCATAGGCTTAATTCAATCAGAAAATATTTTGTAATTGTTATTTTTAAAAATTTTTGTTTTTATGGTCATCTCAAACACAAGTTCCTTTAACTTCTGTAACACAAATGTCTTCAGAGAAAATGGATTGTAGTATTTAATGATTTATTTACCTTCTGAAGATTAAGGAAATGACAGCATGATGCATGTAAAGCCTGGACTTGGTGATGGCAACCTCACTTCCTTATTTCTATGAGAAACATTCATGCTGGTGTAGTGTAGTTTTTCCTTTCAATTCATTAAAATAATTAACTGTTTTAAACTCTTTTAATTGCAATTTCTTTTTTTCCTTTTCCTAATGTTCTCTTGTTGTTCCAGAACAGACAACATCTCATTGAGTTAAGCCTTCAAAACAAGGTCAATATGCTAGAAATTGAATCTTCTATGTTTGTGGCTGCCCTTGATCAGGATGAGCCTTCAACCGAGACAGAGACAATATTCTTATCAATGAATGGGAATTATCGCAATAGATGGGCTGATAAAAGCATATGCCCTGTTTTTTTCAACAATGGTGCTGTCGGAGGACTTTGTGATGTAAGCTATTCTCAGTTATGTATATCTGGACAGTGCACATTAGTGTTGTATTTATATAATGGTTTCATGAAATATGATGCCTTTGTCATGTAAAGTTCCAATTGTTCTTTTGGAACCATTCAATTTTATCTTTTTATAACATCACAGTAGAAGTGCTAAATGGATGAACAGGTAGTGGGTTATATGGAAGTTTGTGTTTCTTTGGTTTTGAGGATTGTGTGTTGAAGGTGAAGAGAGAGGAACCTACAAGTATTTTTGGGAGGAAAGTTTGTGGGAATGTTGCAGTGACCAGACTCAAGGTGGTTTTATGTTAATCATGAAGACCAAAGACCAGAGTGAACGTGAAGTGTGTTTCAGAATACCTTAACATAGAGATGGCCAGCTTGTGGCACATGGGTCGCTTGCGCCTTCGACCTTGTTTTATGTGGCCCACTACAGATTGATAAATATTAGATTAATATTTTATTCTTCAAACAAATATTCATCAATACAAAATATAGATATTTGTCATAAATCTGTTTAGGAGACCAAGGAAGTATAAATCTTAGGACACATCTTATCTATAGTAGGCCATTTTGTACAGCTCATTTTGAGCATCTTCCTCCAGTCAGGTAACAGACGTCCTGTCGCAGGAATTGTCCTGTCAGTTTATTTCACTATGAGTAAAAAACGGAAAGTGACAGAAAAAAGAATGTTTCAGGACAAACAAAGCCAAATATCTTTTGGCAATTATTTAAGAAAGATTTTCATTAATACTAGGCACAGAAAGCTAATAGTAGCAGAAGGTACAAAATCTGTTATGTTTGATTTTTATTTTGATATTGTGCCCTGGTATTTTTTGTAGGCTTATGCCTAATAGAATTAACTTAGTTTTTTTTGTTGACAACATAATTAAAACGAAACTAAAATATATTTGATAAATATATTATTATCCTTACTTCATTTGATTCTTGAACTTGCCCTTAAAATGTATGTAATGGTATTTTGCATAACATTTACCGATTCTTACATATTTTGTTATACTTAGGTTTTTCTTACGTGTCAGTTGACGTAAATCAGCTATTGACGGTTTCGTCCAATTGAGAGCTTAGATGTCACCACAGTGACATCACTGTGATGTCATTTTAGCTCTCGATTGGATGACACTGTAACAGCTGATTTATGTCAACTGCCACATAAGAAAAACCCAAGTATAATTGATGTATGTGCATTTCTTCGAATTTGTTATGCTGCCCTCCCCTTCTATTCAAACAAAAAAGTGGCTTTTGGGGAGTAGGAAGTTGGGCATTCCTGCCTTAACATGTTCATCCACAAAAATTTTAAAATTTTTTTCCCTTTTAAAATCATTCCCTTGAATGCCTTCAAAAAATTTTTTAAATGAAAAGTAATTCCACTGATGGTGTATTTCTAATCAGCGTCTATATTAGCAAATAAGTTGCCTGATGTGTAAAGCATGGAACAATTGCAGTCAAAGTGAATAATGTATTTACAGCATACTGCATTTGATGGAGCCATTAGTGTGACCACTCTCTACTTCGTGTTCCTGGCTTTGATGCAAGGTGGTCCAGAACACATGGTGGCCGATTCGCAGATGAAAGCTCTGGATCCAGAAGAGCTGACTTTTACTCTAGATTCTGTGATCAACTCAGAATTGGAGAAAGCCAACGCAGAATTAGTTTCAAAAGTATGTGTAGTAGAGTTACTACGTGGAAACTTGATAATTCTTTAATTAACTGTTTTGTAACAATGTTGAAATAACTTACCACGTTGATGTGTTATAATGTATGTTGTGTGTTATTGCACAGACATCCCTGGTGGCTGTTGTGCATGAAAAATTTGATGGATTTGGGCGTGACTTTGTTCAGAGCCATCGACTGCATCCTGACTCCTTTACCCAAATGGCTTTGCAGTTGGCCTACTATCGTACGCATGGGAAGTGAGTCCACAGTAGTTAAAATGTTTTTTCTCCTTTAGGTGTAATAATATTATTTGTATGTTTGTGGATGACATAACCAGGAATGTCTGGAAAGTAGTACCTGTTTTGCAGGGTTTGTAAACCCAGGAGCTCAAATGCCTCCAGTTGAAGTCCAGTGTGACTCACCAATGGTCTTCATTAAAAACAATTATCACAACTCTTGATTTATAAAAACTGAGTAAATTTAGGACTAATATTCAGTAATTTTTTTTCTATTGTTCTAATGTTACATTTTTGTAATTAACATATTTATTGTGAGTCTTCTATTTTTACATTGTGCCCTGCTTTCAGCTGATTTCCCAATTAGTCTGAGATATAGTTCTTATTTTTTATTCCCAGAAGTAAATGTCAAGTTCTGCCTTCCCTCATCTTTGTTTTGGAATGTTTAAAATAAATAATTTAAGTGAAGGTTGATGCAAGGTTGAAGAGCTGACCTAATTTCCTTATGCTTGCCATTAATAAAGACTGTTTTTAAAAATTTATTTCCTCTTAATGTAATTAAAACTGGTTTGACCTGTGTGATCATTCCATAATTTGTAATTTCATTTTCAAAAGTATAATTAGTGTAGTTGTAGAATCACACTTCAACCATCCATGCCCTGCACTGCAAATTGCGTATATAGACACCTCTGCTCTCAGAAAGCTTAAATTGAAGCTAATAGTGAGCCTGTCATGTTTGGAGTAGAAATAATTTTCATATTTTGAGTAGAACCCTAAGGTTTCTCTGTTTAATATCACTCAGACCTGCTGCTACATATGAGACTGCCACCACCCGTGCTTTCTACAATGGTCGCACAGAGACTCTACGTACATGCACTATGGAGGTTGTAGACTGGGTGACAGCAATGTTGGATGTGAATCGATCAGTGAGTACATATGTGTTTGTTTATTTACTATGGTTTGTGTCATACATTCAAAATAATCTTTACACAAGTTGTTATGGAATAATATTTATGTAACAGTAATGTATAGTGGTTATGTAACAGTATGTATATTAACAGTAATTATACAACTTACAATCTTATAAATTTATATGGTGAACATCTAAAGGAATGCTAAACTTGGAATCTACGTATTGGGATTTTGCTACACATTTTTCTGCAGTGTTTATTTTGGGATAGTTAGGCTAGCTGTGAAGGCCAAAGACAGCAGAGAAGAAGAAGTATATAAAAATAACTCACAATTTGTATATAAAATTCATGAATCTTATAATTTTTATTATAATTATTCATTATAATCTAGAAATATGAATGCACTCTTTCAGTATATTGCATTCAGGATGAGGTAGCTCAGATATTAAACTCTGTTAGACACAATTTCCTGCACCATAGATTTTGTGACCTGTGTATCTACAAAATGTATAAATTAAATACTGAATATGAAATAATAATAATAATAATAATAATAATAATAATAATAATAATAATAATAATAATAATAATAAATCATGACACGAGGACATAATTGTTATAATAATGATATAATTTGTTGAGAAATATAGGCAATCAGACAGACAGATACATTTTGTTTCTGAATTGTGTGTTTACGCAGATTCAGAAAATTACATCCAGTATCTTAACTAACTGCGATAATTGCTGAGTGCTGCTAAGTGTGTTTAATAATTAATATGAAGTACAATTGCAGACAGCAGACAAAAAGGCACTGCTGAAAAGAGCCATCCAAAGGCATGACCAGCTTATGACTGAAGCCAAAGGCAATGCCGGATGTGATCGTCATCTTTTTGGCCTTTACTGCTTGGCTGTGGAAGAGGGACTACCTATACCTGATTTTTACTCTCAACCAGCTTATCTCAAAAGGTAAAAAATATTTGTCGTTATTGTTTCTGCATTGATTGCATCATACATCCTGAATTACTTCTTTTATCTTTACAGTCAGTGGTGTCGTGTGTTAAGGTTCATATGAGCATGTGCACTCCATTAATTTGTGCACTTATGTATACAATAGATATTAATGTTCCTCACAGCAGAATATAAAATTTTATTTATTTATTATTCAAGATAAACGTTTAGCTGGTTCCCCCATTATAGGACTATTTGTTAAACAATATTAGTAATTGAAGAAGTCGCGGGATCAACATGTTTATCTATATTTGCTTCACTATTGTTAATACAACAACTTGTTATGAAACAAATTGGAATGATTGAATAATCTTGATGTACAAGCATTAAATTGAGGCACTGATAATTTTACTTGTGGCAATAAAAATGGAGACTGTATTTTACCTTGTATAATTTTAATAAGCTAAATCATTTGAGAGATATGTTTCCTTCTATCAAGCCATTAGAGATTAAACTTCATGAATAGGTATTAACCACCAATTCCTCTTGGTGGATAATTACCAGCAGATTTGAACTCGAAAATCTTTGCAAAGCATCTCTGACATCATTCAAGAGCTTTAATTAAACATACTTTATCAGGGGATCACAAAATGGATGAATACTCTAGTTTTGAAATAAAATAAGAAAAACATTACATATGTAATTTCCATCATTTTTAATTTCCTGCCAGACATGATACAGCCCAACGCCTTCTTCTTCAATCACTACATTCTTGGTGATTGTACTACACATTCTATGTGTAGTTCAAAAGCTAACTGACGGTCAAAAATAACACCTAAGTCCCTTTAGGGTGACTCCAAAATTGAATTGTTAATTTTATACAAATACTGGTAACAGAACATTCTGTAGAACTACTTAATTTGGCATTTGCTCAGTTTCAAAGATGGTTTATTTTGATCACACCATGGAATAAAACAAGGTTAGCCTGAAGATTAATACAATCAGCAGAATTAATGGGTAAAAAATAGTTATTTATACCCCAAGGGCAGGGGATTCTTAACGATTATTAGATCATCTAGGTAAGTTATGCAGTGTATATATAGAACTCCATATCAAAGCCAATAACAAACAATGACTTATCAGTAAAAATAAAGTTTTGTATGATCTGCATACACCAAGACAAGGCAGTTCAGGTCAACAGAAACTTAAAAGTAGCAACAGTCTTTGAAAGAATTGAAACAAGCAGCTCAAGCTATCAACCTCCTAGATAACAGTGAAGAAACTACTGATTTTTGTATAGGTTCTCCCTAAAGAAAAATCTTTTTTCCTTCCCATCATTTAGCCATTTGTTAATCTCTACTTAATAAAATAGATATATTGTAGGTATATATACGGGAATATGTAAGTATTTGATGTGACTTCTGAATTTTGTGTTTAGACATTCTGTTAAAGTTGTTCTTGAATACAAATAAAAGTATCCAAAGTTTTTTATGACAATCATTTATTCAGTAATTTCACATCAGCGGAACATTCAAGGAAACATTACGAAATACCTCAATCTCACACAGTTGATACCACATGAGAGAGTGAAGTATTTCGTAATGTTTCCTTGAATGTTCTGCTGATGTGGTAATTCAATGGGATAGCATTCCCTCACTAAGTTTAGCACCTGAAGATGTAACAAAACTAGTTACGAAACGTTGTGAAATTACTGAATAAATGATTGTCATAAAAAACTTTGGATACTTTTATTTGTAAACATATATTGACAATCAAGAAGAAATATTGAATATTAACAAAATCTTCAGAAAAGTACCAAATAGGTAAAATTTAATGTGACATTCTCCTGCCAGACAGTTTAGTGAAAAGAAACAGATGTTCAAAAAGAATAGGCTTTGCTTGAATGCTTATATTTCTTGTTAAAAACAATTATACTGAAACTCAAAAATCGTCTTTGTATTGTTCATGATGTCTTTGCAAAGATCATTCTTGGATTCCTCCTCTAGATTTAAACTTTGTGTTTGTGTCATATTTTTCTCAGTAAATTTTTGTGAAACTTTAGAATAGTAGCAAAATGCCTATTTACAATATAGCACCAGAAATTCCTGAACCGTCCCTCATCAACAACAACAACAACAACCCACGATAACTAGAACCTGGAAATCTGACTGATGCAGGGAAGTAAAATTGTAAAAATAGTTTTGAAAAATGAATTGTCAAATATGCAGTTGACCTGAAGCTGTTGCCAATCAGAAGGGAAGAATAATGTGTGCCAATGTTACACATGCAGCAACAAGTAAAGAAAAATGTGCTCTTTTGAACAAGTAGTGAAAATGCCATTTGTAGTTACCCTTGTAATATGTACAATGAAGGGATGCCAAATATTTTGTGAAAATTGCCCATAATGATTAGAAATTCTCCTTGGTGTTACCATAATAATGTAATTTAGAAAATAAAAGTATATAGCATGTCCTTTTAATTTAAAACCAATTTTTATAGAAATAAACAACATTGTACCTAACTCTGTTACCATAGACAAGTAAATATAAGGTAGAGAAAATTGGGAAAGCAGATTTAGGAAAAGAGTGTACCCCAGTATTGTCACCATAAATTGTATCATTTTCTAGCAGCGTAATCATGAGATTTGACCTGCGTTTGTATGTATTTGTTAATGAATTGCAGTTGTCCATGATCAGAGCACATCAATCTCTATCTCTGAATTTTTAATGTCAATTAATGTTTCAAATTTTAATGAAAAAATTTTTATTTTTTCAGTGGAGGCGGAGGTAATTTTATACTTTCAACTAGTCTTTTGGGTTACACACCAATTGGAGGTGGTGTTAGCCCTATGTGCCTGAACGGTTATGGATGTTTCTACAATCTCATGAATGACAGGTGAGAAAAGAGGAACAAAGAAATATTCATTTTTAGACTCTTATTCTTCTCCCGATCTCTTTTTAAAACTCTTCTTCACATGTCTCTCTTCTTTCAAATAAATGTATTGTAATAAGAATATCAGGATGACGTGTGAATGTGGTACCCTGCAGATGAACAGGTTTGGTGCCACAGACCACTAGTCAAGTTATTGATCCCAGTCTTTATGATGACCTTTATCTATGCCTGTTAACAACACAATAACTAAGCTTGTTTTCTTTGTATTGGCATTGCAAATTGTTTTTTATAATAACGTGCGACATAGTTTTGTAGTTTTCCTTCAAGTTATGCATTTGTTACTTTATTACCTACACATAATACTGTTAGTAAAAACACATTGTTTGTTTCAGATTGTGCTTCACTATTTCAGTGTTTAAAGCAAGTCGAGAGACTAGTGCAACCAGATTCTACCGGAACTTACATCGGTCTTTGATGGACATGAAGACTGTGTTGGAACAACCAATTTCAAAAATGTGATGCTTAGTTGTATATAGTTTGTTCCTATTAGTGTGTAATTATGCTGTCTCAAATGGGAGTTGTACGACTTTCCCTCCTTTTTCCCAGTATTTTTTAAAAGCTGTATACATTATTGACTTTTTTACTTAATATCTTTTCTTTTACCATACATTGCATTTATTTAATTTGCATTGTATTCATATGCATAATTTTAAGGTTTCACAGGTGTTGTGACTGTAAATAAGAGAATTTTGTACTGACGATTTCTGTATGAAATACATTAGACTGATTTTGTACAAATCAGATTAATTTCTTTTTCTTCGTATATTGAGCCTAATACAGTAAGTAAAACTTCAATTTCCATATATAGCTGCAAATAAGACGAACTTTGAAAAACATGAGGTATACATTGACATCAAGGATTTATACTTTTAGCTTATATCTGGCCTATAAGATTACTCCTCAAACTATCAATGGCCTCTGTATTTAGTTTAGATCATCGATCATTATTTCTTGCATCTAGCAGCACTGGCTTCTGGCAAACATTCACAATAGTTAAGGCGTTCTCATGCTGGAAGTGGTTCACTTGATGTGCTATGTGATTTCGTGATCAAATTATGGAAAAAGTGGAAGTGAAATCACTGATCAAATCCTTCAAAAGATTGTGATTTGTAATGCTTTGGATAGCATCGAGGATGATTTGATATGGGATACTAATGATGAAGAGAAAATCGATTCAGTAGGTACAGAATGAGACCCATATGACAAACTTCTCAACAACAAAAATGAGGATGTGCATCAGGAACTATTTGCCTCAGATGATGAATGTGAAAATTAAAAAAATTTTTTTTTTGGTATGTCACATAAGGCGATCCAGTATTTTTGAGGTATTTTTTTGTGATCATCTAGCGTCTTATCTGCTAAAATATACAATATGTCTTTCAGGGAACTGTACGGAAAAAAGTGTATAAGTGAGAAAAATGCATAACTGAAAATGAAAATTTAGGTGCAAAATAAAACTCAATTTTTTTGACAGAACTGTTGTATTAGAAAATAACGTGCATATAATATTCTCAGTGCATAACATTTTCAAGAAAAGTAGTTCTCACTTTTAAAAAACAAATAGTCCAAGATCATATTCTTCAAATCTGATCTTGGACTATTTGTTTCTCTGCACTTAAAGTATAAATTTCCCCCTGAAAATGTGGCAACTGCCCCATAATCGCCCATGTTATTTGATTCCCACATTCTTCGTTCAAAAAGACAAAATGTTTTTTTGTGCAATGTTGAAAAAACATTGTGCAAAGCTGTTCTGGGCAAACTTAATGCAAAGCTGTAAGCACTGGCATCCCTAAGGCTTTGCATGAAGCCTACGGCATTGCACCCTGTGGATTTGTTCAGTCTCCACGCTTCCCAATAGCTTAAACTAAACAACCTGAACAGTGTACTGAACAGATTACATGGGCTTCTCTAGAATGATATAATTTGCTACCTTAGGGTCAGATTGACATAACTACAATTTTTTATTTACAATCGCTACCAGAATCAGAACTTATTTCTGCATCTTAGGAACAAACAAACTGTGTTGGTATAAAAGTCAGGACTTGGCTATCTACAAAATCGTATATCTTATTAGAGTTAAAGGAACAGAAAAGTGGACCTAGCTGTCTCCAAATATTTTGTGTGTCTAGCTACGTCAATCTCACCCTCGAGTAGCAAATGTACTTGCTTACCGGTCAGCTATGTTGGTATAGTGACATTCCCTCTTATTATATCTCCTAATTTATTTAACTAATTAATTAATTATAAATTTGACTTGGCCAATTTTTATTATGTGTGTTATGATACTTACAAAATCAGGGCTACTACTCCATAATTTTCATTGTGGGCTGAAAGTTTACCACTTACAAGGCTATGGCTGGTGATAATATTTATTATGATGGGAATTGAATTATCTTAATGAGTAATTTTTAAACAACACATCATTTGTTAGTTAAGATTACAGTAGCAAAAAGTACTGGCTGTCAATTTGTTATTTTATTACTATCTTTTCTTTCTGGTTTAACATAAATTTAATCTTTATCTTATTAATTTCTCGTGCATATGAGGTGAGGAGAATTTTGTACCCGATCGTGCACTTATATTTCCAAAAAGGTTTTAGGTCGTCCATCAACCATTTCTTACAGCATTCCACTCTTCCATGATACAATAAACTGTCCATGCTTTTCTTTACTTAATCAACTTGTCAACAAAAAAATCAATCACTTTACGACCTAATATTCAAATTTTTCAAAACGCATTCTATCTTTAAGTCAAACTTTAACAAGTTGTTACTGCCTGTGGAATAGCATCCTGCTCCCATTAAGAGACATCATGTTTTGCCTAACTTTTACACACCCGCAACTCATCTTGTCACAGCTTCTCATATTTCATTTTTTTACACGTCATTCCGATGCTATTTTATCTGCATCTCTGGGTTAATTTGTGCGTCTAACAATGTCTTTTTTTAAAATATTTTAATTGAATAAAATATTTTTATTATATTTAAAATATATTTCGCAGTGCATTGCATTGCAGCGGGCGGCGGTGGGAGGTGGGCACGCCACTGCCCTCGCTTCCTCATTCACCCAGGCCGGACACAGGACGACAGGCCATAGGAACCTAACGTGGCGATGAGCTGAATTCGATTCCCGAATCAGGCGAGAACACAGTGCCGGTCGAAGCACGCTACGGTGAACTCGAGGGATGGACATCCAATCACAATTTTACTGCCTAAATTAAACTATACAAGTGCGTCTTTGAGACGTAAGTGGTCGCACGTGCGAGTTCGAGATGCGAGTCGCTGCGAGTGCATCTTCGAAGCTCTAAAAAATATTCTTGGGAACGCAAAGTCTTAAGTGAGAATTTCGAAGCCACGTTGGAGACACTAGTCAGAAGTATGAACTCGAAGTAGAAGTCTCAGTAAAAGTTCGAAATGGAAGTGATCCGTTCAAAGTTCGCGTTGGGAGTCATTTTGGAGCCTCGCACGCGACAAAAACGATCTTTGATCCCCTCTTCTGATCCGAGTGCCTCATCCTGATTGCTTGAAATCAGCTATCGAGAACGGTGACAAGGCGATACTCAAACCAATGGTGCGCTAGCTCATGCGGCACACAAAAAATTGCCGTTGCATTTTCGCTGCGAAAGTTAATGCACGGCCTCATGCGAGGGGGGGGGGGAAACCCACGAACAGTGGAATTCGACGCAGCTGCACCCTAACGGCGTTCACCGCTTCATGCGCGGCAATCTTTGAAATTTTTTGGCAAAAACCGTTTCGCCGACGTGCATGTGTGCGTTACGAATTGCTGGCTCCTGCAATTTTATGAGAAGGCTGAACGGTCACTCTTTCGCGCGGGTGTTCATGACAAATTGCGGTGCTTTGCCAAGCAGCGTGCTCGCGTAAATGTAAAGAATACTGCACCCAGATAACTGCCCTACTACCCCACCCGCGAGAGCCGGCTGCTCCGCGGCGTCTTTTGTATGTTTGTGATTTTTAGTGAAGACATTTTTTACCGCTGGCGGGGCGTGTCCACCTTAAAAAAACAAAGCGGTTGTCTTTTGAATCTATTTCCGGGCGCCCCGATGCGGTGTGGGCACGTGGCGATCCCCAAGGGGGGTCATACTATTCGCCGCGCTGTGGCCAGGCGGCCATGGCGACGGGGCAGAGACTCTGGCCGGGTCAAATTCCGCGCCGCAGGTCCGCGCCACGCCACGTATTTTAATTATGAAGTCGAGGGTGTAGTTGATCGTGCCAGTTCGTGATGGGTGTGACCTTACAATTCCTCGTATTTTTTTGTCCTTGTAATGATACTCCATCGATATATTTTAATTAGATTTTCAAAATATTCCGAGAGGTCCCTCTTAAACCTCAGTACCAATGTCAGTCTGTCATGGAATTAGTTTGTGACAAAGTTGGCACACCTTATATTAAAATTTGTCGACCTGGATTAACTCTTTTTGTCCACCTCTATGGGCTCCTCTAGAATGACGTTAGTGTTACCTGTATGACCTGTTTCACTATTACATCTGCACCTGTACCTATAGTTCACGAGGTCTTCGTTCCTTATTGACACCCGCGTTTTGTTGCTGCCGGAACGATGACTTAACATAAGCTCGCTCGTGGCTCATAGCAAAGTCGCTAGCCTTTTACCACTGAAGTCCAGGTTCGATTCCCGTCGATCTCGTGTGAAATTTATTCCATCGAAATGAGTTTGACTGCTTCACAAGGACTAGTCCAATCCCTGTGAAGTGTCTTAAACCCTACCTCTCTGTTATTTCCTTCCCAATTCTGGCGGCTGTGTAGTGGCGCAGGAGCGCGTGGTAGGAGGCGCGTAAGCGGAGATGGTACTTGGCGCTCCTCTTGACAACTGACTGCAAGGCTGGACACCAGACGTAAAATAAAATGTCTAGTGGATTACTCCAAAAGTGCAAGCGCTCGACGCTCGTTTAGGGACTATGAGAAGCGTTGCGTCAATACAGACGTAACAAATTAAAAAGCAACAAAAAAACATCAATTTTATGCGGATTTGTTTTAAAGAGCACCTACCACTAGAATGTAACCTTATATCCAGTGCTTGTGCTATCACTTCTATATCTAAACAGTTCACAAAAGAAATTAAAGTAACGCACCAGATAAATTTTGAAGCAACCATAAATTGTTTTAGAAGGGGGAATTTACCAAGTTTGTCAGCAATTTACATTAAAAATGATCCTGGGGCATTTAAAAATGTATTTTTCATACAAGCATAAATAAAACCTAGTTAATTTGTATTTCTGTTTTAAATCTTTTGTAGTATTTGTCAGCATTTTTACAAAACTGATGCAACATGGCATTTCTCTGATAAAACTGACATAAAATATCATGCTGTAGAAGTTGTAACTAAAGAACAAATAAATTAGGATCCAAAATATTCTAAGTGAAACTATTAAAAGGTTATTAAACAGAAGTAGGTTTCAAAATGAATTATTTTTAAAACTAAAACTATTAAATATTAACTACCTATACTTACTAATTTACTGAAACCTACTTCTTTTTAATCATATTGAGATTCTCACACAGAATTCATTAACTGCACACTTGCTCAGCAACAGTTTTATTGAATTTTGAATCTCAGAGCAATGCTATTTACAGCCAAAGAATTAAAAACCAGAATGTTGACAAGTATTTTGAATTCGTCAAGAAGTTTTAGTGCATGTCCTTTGATTTCTAAAAAATTGAAAATTTTCAAAGAACTCCAAAAATATTTTAATAACAATTTCCTTTGGTTTGAAACATGCACACACAACATTACTTCCCTCACGTGGATGAGTATGTGGCAATAGATAAAGGACACAAAACAAGAATGCTACCTGGCGGTCCTCTTGACAACCGACTACGACGAGACGCGACAGACAATGTTAACGGAGGATTACTCCATAAAACAAGCGCAGTAATGGGAGGATCACTCTGAGAAGCGCAAAGCGCTCAACGCCCCCAAGGGGCTTGGAGACGCGTTGCGTCGAAGTAGACGCAACAAATTAAAAAAACAAAACAAAAAAACAAAGAATGGCAGGACTTCAGATTGGGAATTTTGTTAAGAATTTTAATGGTTTTGCTTGTACCCTCATCAGCTATTAGAGGATTGTCTGCGAGATCTGTGAGCATTGTGGCAATCCAGGCACATGTCTTCACTTCCTCTACCCCCTTCAAGAAAGACGAATTGTCAACATCACACACATGAGTGTTGCTCATACACTCTCAATCTTACAAATTCACGCAAATTAGATGAAACGTCTGCATCATCTTTCTCACAGTTAAATTTACCATTTGCACCAATCGTACCATTCAAAATACAAGATTTCAAAGCCAAATCAAACTGCAGACTGGCAGGGTTGTTGTTGCGAATACCACGTTGCCTCACAACACCGAAGAGATTCTCAAGGGGATCTTGGTTGAGACCAGCCAACGATGTCACTCCCAAGCCTCAGAGCATTCTCTACGATGTGGAAAAAGCATCGATATTTTGACACCATACCTCCTTCACCTTAGTACGAGCAGGTTTGCCATTTGCATCAACAAACTGCCATGAATCCAGTTTCTTTATCATACTCTGCCAAAATTCTAAATGCTGAGATGTGTTACTCAATTGTCTATGAAAGTGAGTGTCATCAAATTTCAAACCATTGAACGAATCAAAGAGACCAGTGATTGTCATTTACAAATTTAGCCAAATACTTGGCTCCTTCCACACCACATTTATACAATGCATGAGCAACAGTTACGCTCAAAACCTGAGCAGCTAACTTCACTTTCATTTTCCTTTTTGGATAAATGTGCTCATCGGTGATATTCCCCATGTTCTTATTATTTTTTTTTAATTCGAAAAGGTCCACTTATAAATTGTCAGCTAGTTTTTTAACATCTCCACTGTCTATTGTAAAAATATTGTTGTTGTCCAAAACAGCTTTTCTTGTTCCTTTGAAAACATGAGAAGGGTCGGCAATTACAACAATTTTACAATTATTTATTTATAAAATTGGTTTATCCCAATTCCAAAGTTTTAATGCCAGTGTTCAAACAGCGAACATTAGTTGATGCCCGGTTACTCGCAATTGCTACAATATTACAACCAATTCTTTGTAAAGCTCCTGTGACATCCATAATTATCTTTCCTATATCTGTGGCCGAAATGGTACCATGAGACAAATAGTAAGCCGCAGGTTGCATCCAATTGTCAATGAGACTACGAACCATGAAAACCAGAGCATGGTATGCACACTGACACCTACGTTGGGAATCCATATAGCCAAGTTTCTGGACGGACTAAACGTTAAATTATTTTGAATTGCCATTTCATAAAAAATAAGTGTATAAATTTTTGAATTTGAAGTCATTATTTTTAATTGATCCTCTAAATGCAGAAGCAAAACATCATCAAGGTCATGGGAAGGAATTTGATTGGAAAGTTGGAGAATAAGAGAAGAAAGTAACATGAATTTTCTAAGGAGTTTGTATGCTTGAAGACTACGGTCTATGACCGAAAAGAGATTTTTATTTGTTTCTGAGCTAGGCCTTCAGGAGGTCATAAAACAGGGGCGAAATATGTTGCCCAATTTCATCTGCAAGGTTGATCCATTACTTTGTTCTCCTGCGAGTAGACAGTACTTTGCCCTGAAGGAACTTCACACGCCCTTGCAGATGTTTTATTTTTGATTGCCGCTCCTGATACATGATGATCACGATACATCAGATACGAGGGGTGAGATTGTTCACACGAGTAGCACCGATGGATTTAAGAATCCCACCCCTTCGTATGCGAGACCGAGCTTGGGGTTGATGGTTCTGTGCGAGGACCCTGCCCTTGCAATTTCCCAGATGGCGTTGTGACTTCAAGCGAGGAAGTCATCCGGCCCATTGTCCTGATGTATTGGATACCACCGTCTCTTCCTCACCATCCGAGGCAGACACAGGTGAATCAACAAGAGCTATTGCATAGTGAGAATAAAAATTAATTTTCTTTCTTTAAAATTATACTAAATATAAGTCTCACTTCAAAGAAGGTACCTGATAGTTGTGGAACTGATGAAGTGGACTCCACTGCTGTAGCCAATCCTACAGATCCACTTGTAAAATAAATAAACATTTTAATATCTCAATGAATTTAAACAAATGTGTGATGTTCAAATGCACAAATATAATTGACTGAGATTTGGAGTACATCATAAAGACTGTACGATTTGTTTCATATCGTAACCTATCATTTTCGATCTTTTAAAAGATTAAATGAAAATATACTCACGTAAACTCGAAACAGCACCACATCGCAGTCTCTTTTTGGGGCCAACAGCAAGGAAATCCTCTGCTCTGAAATGTGCAGAGCATACGTCTGCGTTGGATCCTTTCGCCATCTGAGATTCTTGTAAATTCAATACTTTTTTCAGGATTAAGGGTTTTGTACTTTTCGAAGGGAATCTGTGGAACGAGATTCCTTCCACGTGGCTTTCCGCGGATTCGAAGCTCACGTGGCAAATGCAACAACTAGGCATCTGAAAATGATGTGCTATTTTGAGGTTTGCTCTATATTATATAATAAATTGACAAATTTTCATGTGTAGGAGGATTTAATGACAATGATTTAATAATAACATTAATGTGGGAATTGTAGGGAGAGGGTTTAGTGTTGTGAAAGTGTGGAGTGCTTGTAAATAGTAGATTTATGTTGTTTATTTTATATTAATGTTTATTTGTTTTAAGGAATTAGGCAAAATAATTGTTCACCTAAGATAGGGTAGTTTAGGTTTAGGTGTAAATAGTAGCAGTGGTAGCCGATAGGTGGCACCCTAAGCAAGGGACGCCAAAGAAGGGTTTGGAGGGAAAGGGCAGTTCCGGTGAGGACGTAGAGGTGGTCGGATGCGTGCGTTGTGTGCGAGAGAGAGTGACCCGCAGTGAACTGTATCCACGAGTATCCTGGCAATCGCAGTAGCCTTTTTTTGAATACTCGAAGTGAGTGTATTCAGGACTGCGTCCCATTAAATCTTACATTAATGATGTAATAATAGCACCGAAGTCTTGCCTCTTAATAGCTTTTTTTTTCTTTTTAATTCGTTGCGCCCTTAATTCAACTAACTTATCGACGCAACGCGTCTCTTCGCCCCTGGTCGAGCGTTGAGCAATCCTCCATTATCTATACCTCTATTCCAGAGGAGTTTATATGTCTCGTCTCGTCAGTTGTCAAAGAGGACCGCCAGGTAGCATCTCCGCGTACGCGCCTCTTACTTCCCGCGCCCCTGCGTCACTACCCAGCGGCCAGAATTGGGAAGGAATTAGGAAAGGGGTAGGGTTTAGGACTCTTCACAGGGGATGGACTAGCCCTTGTGAAGCGGCCAAACTCGTTTTTTTGAAACAAATTTCACGTGAGATTCGACGGGAATCGAACCCGGACCTCAGTGATGAAAGGCTAGCGACTTCGCTATGTGCCACGAGCGAGATCTTGCTTAACATCCAGTAGCACAAAAATCGCAGGTAGGATCTCGGACAAAGAAACAAAGATGCCTTTGTCCTTCAACATCTTTGTCCTTCGCGCACTTCGATGTCTTCGGCTACACTGTACATTCTCGGCCACATTCGTGTCCTTTCTCTGGCCAATATTCGCTTTCTCTTTCTAAAATTGCGACTGCAGCGCCTCTCGGCGGGAGGCTCCGAAGTTAATCCTTACCGAGAATGTATGCCAGGCCTATGGCTCTAAACATTCTAGTGCCCTAGATTGAAGATTAAGGGGAAGTTCTTGAGCCTTTCGTGATCTCAGTCAAATAGATATTCTTAACTTTACAGAACATTGGTTATCTCATAATGATCTAAACACACACCAAATTCCTAGCTTTTACCTTGCAGGATCTTATTGTAGAGCAAGGGAATCAAATAAAGGCCCTGCTTACGGAGGTTCGTGTATTTATGTAAGAAATAATATTGATTCTACCTTCTTGTCAGAATTCAATTTATATGCAGTTGAAAAAGTTTTTGAAATAACAGTTGTACATCTTACTACGCTCAAAATTATCTTACTTTGCATCTACAGACCTCCAACAAAGCGAGCTTTAGATTATTTCAATTTCTTAGAAAATCTAGAGATAACTCTGAACAAAATTAGTAATCTCTCTTTTAAATCCATTGTTGTATGTGGAGATTTCAATATTGATTTTCTGAGCGAATCCCAGAAAAGACATTTCTCAATTTAATTCATTCTTTTAATTTAGATATTACAGTGAACGTACCTACACGGAATACTCTTAAATCACAAACAGCAATAGATCAAATTATAATTAACAAAACCACAACTAGATATGAAATAATAACGAATAATCTAGATTACAGTGACCACGATGCACAAATTCTTACAATTACTAATAATGACTTACTAATAATGACTTCATGTTTAGTAATTCTTACAATTACTAAACATGAATACTGACACAATACATAAAACACGCATGTGCAGAGCATTTACTACAGTTAACATAAAATTATTTACGGACTACTTGCTGAAAGAATCATGGGAGGCAGTTTATAACGCTATGACACAAATGAAAAATATAATTTATTTTTCTCAAAGCTTTCATTTCTCTTTAACGCTTTCCTATTAAAAAGAAAAATTAAAATTTCACAAAAAGTAATCTTGGATCACACAAGGAATTAAAACATCGTGTAAAAATAAACGTACTCTCTACTTTATTTCTAAACATCATAACGTCTCACCCGGTTTCCACGTCTACTTTCGTGAATATAAAAGAATTTTAAGGAAAATAATAGTTCAGGCAAAAATAATGAAAAATGAGGATATTTTGAACGCTAAAAACAAAACTAAAGCAATGTGGAATATCGTTAAAAATTCGACCACGTCATCACGACATTTCGTAGAAAATGTTGTTTTAAGGATAATGAAAGAGAAACAAGAAATCCAGAAAAAGTTGCGAATCTCTTCAACCAACACTTTTCTAGAATTGCGGTTGATCTCACGATGGGACTAAAACTACAAAATTCAACATCATAAGCTTCCCAAAAAAATTTCGGCACGATGTTTATTTACGAAATTTCTTCTAACGAAATCCTCAGAATAGTCAGTAAATTAAAAAATAAATATTCATCAGGTTTAGATGAATTTCCGGATTGTTTATTAAAAACGTGTGCACCTGCCATTATACACCCATTAACTCACATTTTCAATGCTTCCTTGTGCACAGGAATATTTCCAGATATTTTCAAAACAGCAAAAATTAAGCCACTTTTTAAAAAAGGAAACAAAAATGAAATTCAAAATTACCGGCCAATTTCTCTTTTGTCAGTTTTCTCAAAAATATTAGCGAGGCGATTTAGCTATACGCGAATGGAAACCTTTCTCAGGAAAAACGAAGCGTTTTCAGACTCACAACACGGTTTCTGGAAATCAAAATCTACGGAAACTGCCACTTTTTCTTTCCTTAAAGATGTTGCTTCATCAATGGACAAAAATGAAGAACCCATTGGGATATTTTTAGATCTTTCGAAAGCCTTTGACATTATTAACCATAACATCATGCTCTCAAAATTACCTTCTTATGGAATTCGTGGTATTGCCCTCGATTGGATAACCTCGTACCTTAAACATCGATCTCAACGAGTAGAAATACCGTACTGGCACGAAAGGACATTATTTACTTATCTCTCCAATTCTTTGCCAATTGAACTTGGGGACCCACAAGGTTCGATCTTAGGTCCTATCCTCTTTTTGTTGTACGTAAACGATAAGCCCTCATCTATTAAAAATGGAAGAACAGTTCTGTTTGCCGATGACACGAATGTTCTTTGCAAAAAAGAAACAATAAATAGTACAATTTCAGAAGTTTCACATTGGTTTTGTAATAACAAATTAATAGTTAACGAAGAAAAAACTGTCTCAATGCAATTTTGCACTTCAAATCGGCAGTCGTATACTCCATTGAAAATGAACAATATGCAATTAGCTGATGCTAAGGTAACAAAATTTCTAGGTCTCTCAATTCAATCAAACCTCAAATGGAATGTACATATAACAGAATTAAACACTAAATTAAGCTCATTATGTTATGCATTCAGAATTCTTTCTAATTCTGTCAGCCTTCATGCAGCTCGTTGCGTGTATTTTGCAAATGTACATTCCCGCCTGAGATATGGCATAATATTCTGGGGAAGCTCATCCTTTAGTTCCCAGACATTTAGATTGCAAAAGAAAATTATCCGAATAATGAAAAAATCCCATCCACGTGATCCGTGCTAGCCTCTTTTCATTGAGCTTGGAATTTTACCATTGCCTTGCCTATTTATTTATGAGTCTGTAGTATTTGTCAAAACTGACTTACTTAACGGTGGGAACTTATTTTTATGTAATACTGATATTTATAGTTACAACACTCGACGTAGAAATCATGTCCATGAAGTGTCAGTATCAACAGCTCACTACAAGAAATCCACATACAATATATGTACGTTACTTTACAACTCCTTGTCAGATGAAATTAAACAATTAAAATTGGTACACAAATTTAAGTTAAAAGTAAAATCTTTTCTGCTGCAAAACTGTTTCTATACAATTAGAGACTATACTGATCGTCAAAAAGAAAAATAATGTTTACTTTAACAAAAACAAGATATAGTATAATGAATTAGTCTACATTTGCATTATATAATTTTAAAAAAGACTCAATATGCCTGTAACAAATAATGTACTTCCGGGTCAATGACCCCCATCTCGATAGGATTTTTGTCCAATTTTTTACCTGATCCATTGAGCAAATGCTGAGATGGCCCCTTGCTTTGCTTCTGGACGTAAATGTAGCTTCACTATGCGCACGTTTTGTTGAACTTTCCTTTTGCTTGTAGTGGTAGTAGAGCTTAGGGTGAGTTAAAAACGCTTGCCTTGTGTTGTGCTAGTGTAAGCTTGAGTTAAGTTTGTAATGTGTGTCATTGTTTATTACATTTTTCTCTACAAACATGAGAACTTCATAAATAAATATACAAGGCAGTGGAAGTATGTTAAGTTGTTTCAATTGAGGTCTGCAGGACTCTGTTCTTTTTGTATTTTTTATTGTTCAAATGATTCTCTTTTGAATTTTGAATGTTTGCTTAGCCTCTGGTGCATGACCCCAGATTATTATTCCGTATTTGAGAATAGAGTGCACATATGTGAAGTACACTTTTCGAACTGTTTCAATGATGCCGTTTCTTGTTATTATTCTATTGCTAAATACAAACGTATTGTATTTACTAAAAACATTTTTACACAGCAAATTATTCGAAGTCCATCACGTTATTTCATCCCGAGAAATTTCTAATTTTCGTTCGTCGCACTCAAAAATTGCTCAAAGTCCGATAACTATTCACTCTCAAGAAAAATTTACAAGTCCCAATCTCACAAAAATTAATCATCCGCAAGCGACCTGCACAGCACCACGACATATGTCAGAATGAGAAAATATTTTTTCTGTTCAGCCCTTCTAGAATCGGCCTATTTCTTTTTACTGTTTTCACCAGAAAACATTCGACGCACTTCCGTCGTAAATAGACTGTCACTGTTCTCCTGGCCAATCCCTAAATTGATTACATAATCAACTAGCTATGCCCTAAACTGTCATTGCTTTCTCAACCAATCCCTAAATTGTTTACTTGTTCAGCTAGCCGTGCCCTCAGGTCCAATGCCAGAATGAAGTTTATTAACCTTGACAACAACTCGGCTGCCGTTGCTAGGGAGCCATATTTCTATTTGTTAATCCTTGTATATTTACCCCATTTACGACAAATATTAGTAAATAAATGTGTGACATGTTGGTATGTCACACAAATTTCTCAACAAAAATGTAAAATAAGTTGGTGGATTAACTGGAGTTTTTATATAACACAGTTTTGCAAAATTTTTATATTTTGATTGCATGTTTTCGTGGTTTTACTGCACGAAAATCTGGTCTTTATTTATCATATTACAGATATTATAAGAAATTTATTTTTTGACATTCTCACATACTACCTACATACATAGTGCTGCAGCAAAAACAGTGAATTTTATGCAGAAAAATTTGTATTGTGGGCCTCTAATACCAAAAAATTAGTAAAGAAATTAGTAGGAAAATTAGTAAAAATTAGAAATAAGAGATTTCTCTTATGCAGTAAATTCCTCTAATGCTTTTTGTAATCAGATTCCATGTTATGTTAGTCTTCAATATCGAAAAACCGTTTACAGCAAAACTTCTCAAAAACTGCTCCAAATTTTTAAATTTTTTTTTCAAGTTCCTCAAAAACTCAAAAGTTTTCTGTAAAAATAAGCTCAAAGTCGTGCATTTTCAAAAAAGAAAACTCAAAAATTTTTTCCAGAATAGTCCAAAATTTTTCAACAAAAATTTGCATAAGGTTTTATTATTTTATAATAGTTTTAGTCATATTTCAGGTTTACTATTAAGGAGCTGAAAAACAGATGAAATGAAAAAAGAGGGCACCGGTAGTTAGTAGCTGAGAAGAGGGTGGAGTAATTCTGGAAAGCATTTTTTCATCTATGGGCAACTTTCAGGGGTTCCTATCAAAGAAATTTCAATCATCAATTTGTTGCAGTCACCCTTAATTTTTTTTAATGAATAGCTAATGCATTCTGCTCACTCATATTTTGTGCTTATGTGGCCTTGCTCCAGTGGGTTTCTGAGAGCTAAATAGGAAATATTGTGGTGACTATAATGTTTACAACTTTTTTAACAATATATTTGTTTATTTTCTTGAAATATTCAAGTGTGTATTAACATAATGATACAGAGTTGCTTTTTGAGACACACAAAATACATCCCTTTATTACAATTGTGAGTCTTAAAAATAGCACATATATTTACACAATTACTTCACTTCACACACATTTACACACTTAACTATAGAATATGTTACAAGTGGCTTATTTCAGATGCCAAACCTAACAATTAGTCTTAACATTGTTTATAGTTCATCTGTGGTTCACCTCTAGAATTAAATTATTTCTTGAGGTTCCAAATAAATACATTGTTGAAAAGTTAAACAAATACAACTAATAAACCTCATTCATAGTATTACAATCAATTCCCACTGATCACCATGTATAATGTCACTTTACATTTTATACTTTGGACAATATGAAGATCATAACCATGAATGATGGCCAAACTAAATTAGATATGACTTTTGACCATTCGAAAATACTGTACAAAAATAACATACATTGATTGAATAGACTGTTTGCATAACATAAATTGAGTAATATTTATCATGCAATATAATTTCCTAATAATCAAACCTTAACTTAATTTGGAAATCAAAGAAATGCCATTGTAACTCTGAGTGAAGAAAATATTCAGAGTTTTTAAAATAAAAGGTGAGATGCAAAATAAAAAAGTATAACATATCTCAGTTCTTTAAAGAAAAAAGTCTAATATTTAAAGTAGTGTTAAAAACTACCAAAGAGAAATATTTAAATTTTATAAAAATAACAAAGATAACTTGGATAAATAGAATTTTTTTGAAGAATATAACTACAAAATAAAGCTATTAGAGGAAATGGAAAAGTGTCCTTCCTGTTAATATAGATTCTTTCAGGTATACAATTGTTACACAGGAATAATGCACCATTTCTTAACAATAAGAAATAAAATTTTATATTTGGTAAGAAAAGAAATTTGAGAAATATTGCATATTGAAGAAGAAAGATCAGTTCTTGGAAAGTCAGTGGAGAAAATTCATCATCCATCAAAATTGTGGAAAAGATGTTAACCATTTCAGGTCCAGCACCATTTCTGTTTTCTAACTTGCACTAGTCTGAAAAGACATGACAGAGAAGGTTATTACGAAAAGACACATGATGAATTACTGCACCCAATTAATGAAACCGACAACCAATACCACACCGTGAACTGATACAGTTCTATAAGAAACAAAAGCCACCAGCAAGAGTTCATCTAAAATACTTATAATTTACATTCTATGATGACCAGAGTAACCCAAAAATTGAATTTCTTTTTCATTGTGAGAGGGCACAACACTCTTTGCAAGAGTTCAAAGATCGCAGTACCCAAACAGATAGACGTGCAACTGACCAACAATCATCATGGATTGTTCAACCAGCAAAGTGCATGGAAACCAAAGGCCAGTTGTCTCTTATTAAATAGTGCAGTGCCAATATATACACAAAGATCATGCCAATAATAAAATCTGGATTGTCCCCCTTACTCTACTGAATACTTTGCCTCTCCCATATGCAAAAAAAGGGAACAGAAGATAGGAAAGTCAACAAAGAAAAGTTACTGAGACCTATACTACAATTTTTAAAATTCAGCAAAATTAATATGCATTCTTGACATACTTGGGGAATTATACATTCATAAAGTAACAAAATAACATAATATTAGTTCTTGAAACTATCCATAATTTCCACCTACTGAGCAGAACAAGTATCAATTTCTCATGAAAAACAAACTAAACTTTATATCAATGGGCTCTTGTGATTTAAATTGATTGAATTCTAAATATTTGCATGAAACTTTACTATTAATACTCAAATCAAGATCAGTGTGTATAAAACTAGAGAGAAAAAATATAACTATGATACACTGTTCTTAAGTGCAATTAGAATGGTTCTGCTAGGGGTCAAGGATATGCAAATTAAAATAATTTTTCATTTTGAATCTTAATTTTTTATATGCTTGAGTGCCATAATTTGTAAATTACATAATTAGCAATACATTGTTGGGAGGTGGGGCACGCACCTGCCTGAGCTTTCCTCTGCCTCCAAAACTACGAATTGCATCCATCAATTCATCACGTGAATTTACTTCTGGCACAGGGAAAGACTTCGGTCGTGATATTTGAGTCTTCTTTGGCAGAGCTGGAGCACTAGGAGGTTCTGGGATCAGTCGACTTCCACATGTTGGTCCTTGTGATGGTTTGGAAGCTGATGCAGGTTGAATTCTTAAGTTAACAACAGGTGCAGACTCAATGACAATAGAATTTCTTTGGTTTGGATTGTGAAAAGAATTGTTTTGTTGAACCTTCACAGTCACTGATTGTTGAGAATTTTGTGGCACTTTATATGAGTCAGCAGCAACCAAAGAGGAATCAGAGTAATCACTAGTAGCAAATCTGAAACCTTTTACAACTGGCATTGGATGTCTTGCATTGAAGGCTCCCGTTGGTTTGGAAGCAACATTGGCCCCACTTTTTTGAGTTGTTGTAGCAACTTTTGGTACAAATTGGTTTCCATCCTGCGTGGGTTCCTTGAAATTTCCTGATGAACCAACTCCATTTACACCCACTACTGATGTGTATTTTCTTACATTATTTTGAGCATTATTATTATTGTTATTATTGAAGCAATTTACCTCTTTCAAACTACTTTCGTTCTTCATATCTGAATCAATTTTTGGCTTTGTGTCACTGGGCAGGTATGCTGATAGAGGCCGTTTATTTGTTGCATTGAATTTTATTCCTTCTGAATTGGAAGCTGCTAAGGAAAACCTTTTTGCAAGATTGTTAACACCTTGAAATGTTTCTTCAGCATCATCATCATCTTTATTATTGTGGATTCCATTGACAGGAACATTTTTTACATTATTATTTCCTTCATTCCAACTTAATTTGATGTTGGTGGTATTTGGTTTCTTTTCAGGTTGTGGCAGAATCTGCTGCCCCTGAAGGAAGGATTTCTTCAATTCCACAGCACGAACAATTGGTACCCGTGATGGATCAGCTATTTGAGCAGAATTGTAACTGTGGACTCTTGTAATTGTGTGATGAGATGCTGAAGCATCCTTTTCATTCGACTGTGTCAGATCTTGTGACTTCGATGTAAAACCTGTAGTGGCTGGACTTATCTTTTTGAAACCTGAGGGAGTTGTGTGAGAAATTATTCTCATTGTTAGAGCTGTTGGCTCCACTTTCGCATGTCCATTCACATGTGTCATGCTTTCAGATCTAGTGAGCACCACAGGATTTGCTTTTGAATCCACCTGATCTTCTGAAATTTTATTTTCTCTTGTTTCCAGTACATTGTCAAGTTTATTAGGTATTGTGGGACCAGAAGAATTCTGTCCTTTTCCAATTCTGTAGTCATTATCAACCTTGAGGCTGACTTGGCTTTTTGGTCTTTCACTCCACGTAGAAAAATTGACTGCTGGAGGACCTTGGTATGAATACCGCTTAGCTGCATTGGAGGCATTACTTGACTGTCTTCGTAGTTGAACTTCATTTGCACTTGATGATGAAAGATCAGATGCATCAGTGTTTTCATTACTCTTGGGCTTTGAGGAATCACTGTTCCTGAAAAAGAAAAATTATGATTATTGTTGAAAATGCTTTAGACCATTTAACCTACTTCAGATATGACAAAGGAAACAAGTACAAGAAACAAAGCAAATACAAGGTACTCTGTGCAGTCTGAAGACTTGTCCAGATTCAGCAAACAATTGAGATTATATTGTTAAAGAGATAAACATTTTCATCACTTTTGACAAGGAGATATATAAAGTACAAGTGGAGTGAATTAGATAAATCGTTACTATTACTTACTTCAGGTTGTAAGAAGGTTCATCTGATAATCGTTTTTCTTTTGTCTTGTCTCGAGACGCATCATGACTAGGACTGAGTATTCTTCTCAGTACCTGAAACAAAAATTTAAATTCATAGTCTGTTGACATCAATATAGACACGAGAGCTCCAGTAATTGTTTGGATTAAAACAAGTAAAATATATTATTACATTTCCTGACATCCAAGTCAAAATGAACTGTATTCAAATGATGAAACTTAGAGCATCATCGTATTTGCTTACAATCAGAAATGTAATACCATATACTTATCTAAATAACTAATTTCCAAAGCACACAGAAATTGAAAGAAAACTATTAAGCCTCTGGCCTTCTGCGAGGTGACTAAGGTTTCATTAGATGCCATGTCACCTAATGCTAGTACAATTATCATATAAATGTAACTAGTACTATATTTTTTTTCCTTTTTCAATAAATTATTGTTTAATTTAAAGATGGAAATAAAATAGCTATTAACAAATTCAAATGAAGCACCTACAGTACATATCTGCAATTATTTCAATAACTAAGAAAAAAACATTAATAAATCTCAAATGTTACATTATTTGAAAAACATTATACAGACAAGAAAGGATAAATTCCCATATGAATTAAACATCCAGAACTGAAGGCCATTCAATATATTCCCTTATGTATGCATACATACAGTCTCTCACTGTAACTAACTTAAATTCAGACATCCTAAGAATTGTAATTGATCTGGATTAATCATCAACAAGATATTGAAAAGCAAAAGGTAAGTACATGCACTCTGTAACACTCCAAGTGTTGAATGTTTAGAGTGAGAAAGAAAATTTCTATGTTCACAAGTTTACTCAAATGTCCATAAAGCCATCCACATTAATATTTGGTCATCTAGAGAAGTAATGTAATTTGTTGTTAGGTTTGTGTTGAAAGAGTTAAGAGGCACTGCGGTCACACATCCCATTCTGGTGTTAAAGAGTTTGGGTCTCTTCCTCTTGTGTGGTGAAAGTACTACGATGGAAGAAAGTCCTCCCCAGTCCTTCCAGGATGGAATACTTCATTTGACCAGCAATAACTCGTGATGTTCAATCATGAAACTGGCTATTCTCCAATGTTAAATTGGCAAAATGGTCAATCTGCCACAAAGTACAGACCATGACATCATAAAGCAATACAAATGAAAGGATTGAATAGAAGGCATGCTGCTAGTTAAGGGTTGGACACAGAGTCTTACTAGAGAAGAGAGATATAGGCACCTCTCTCTTGAGGAAAGTGAGAAAGATTCTTTGATTGTGCACTCAAAAATTGCTGCTGAGTTGTTAAAAGAATGTGTAAAGAAAGGGCGCTCTGAAACTATGAGGAAAAAATTAAAAAAAGTTCAGTAGAAAGAAAAGGCGGGAATTTGCAAAGCAGTATAACAACAAGGGGTCAAAGTAGTGGTCGATGTTATTTTTGTTAACGAGAGTCAGTTTAGCTAGTGGCAATCAGATAGCAGAACTAGGGTTTGGTGTAAATCGATAAACACTTGGAAAAATGAAATCTGCAGCAGACTTCAGTATGGTGGATGCAGTATGATAGTGGGAGGGAATTTATCTTCAACTGGAGTTGGAGAATTGGGGCCTGTAAAATCTCAGCTGCCCATCTCATATATCCCATTTGGGATTTACGAGATCAATATTAAAAGTTTCAAGGAGAGATAAGATAAAAAACGAAAAGATTCAAAAAACACTTAAAATTGAAAATGTTGTCTCAAAAATTGAAAACTACCAAAAGACATAGCAAGAACAAGCAACACAATGAAGATAGAATGTGGTGTTCCAAGAAAAGTTCTCAAATTCAAACTAAGAGGAAATTGATATTGAATTGATAAACCAAAGGAACAGACCTACAAACTTATACTTTAAATGTTCATGATGATGATGATGATGATGATGACGATGATGATGGTGATGATGGTGATGATGATGATGATGATGATGACAATGATCATCATATGATGATGATTAAGTGTTAAAATTGTAGGTACATACTTTCTTGTATTAAAGGTAACTGTTATGCAATATTCTAACAGCACTAACAACACCCATCACTTAAACTTATCCATGTCAACCATCACTTAAAAAATTCCTAACAAAATGGATTGCCAGAGTTAAAAATTCGTCTTGGTTATGCAGAAATGCACTGGAATAAATCTCTCTTTGCCAATTAGTTGGTTGAAGTGTAGAAAAATTCCAATTTTTCGCAATTTAAAAAAATTCTGTTTTCAATGAAAAAATGGACCTGTACCATTATTAAAGATTTAAAAGTGAACTTTGTTCTATTCAAGAAAAAAAAAGCATTTGAAATTTGAGAAATCACAACATCTGTCAGATTGATTGGGGAATATCAGTTTTAGTGAAAATACTATGTATGGTTTAATAACACTAATATTGTAACAAACACTGAGAGACAGATGTTTTGCTAGAAATCACTTTTGTAGTATCATGGGCCACAAAACATGGATTCTGACTACCGTACTTATGCAATAATGAAAATGAAAATAATGATTATATAAATATGAAAATATTCATATATTTTCTAATATTTAAAATTGTTAGTATAGTATACAAGAGAGTCAAAATAATTCACCAAAGAGAGAACTTGTTTTCACACTAACTTAAATTGTCACTCTCCCTTACCCAAAAGTATTTTTTATACCATTTTATTGAATTATCATATGTACAAAAAACCAGAGGAAGTCCTACCCATTATTTACAAAAACAAGTGTCAACTATTGCACTTCTGCACTGTGAATTCGTTCCTGACTGATATGTAAAATCTACAAAATAAACTGTTTGTTTATCACAACTTTAAGTGCTGAAGTGGAAAAATGGAATGTAACATATTTTTCAAAAAAATCTTGACATGTTTCTAAAACTCAATATTTGATGAGTATCCATCTAGCACAAAATACTTACTTGTAATGACTGAAGTGGTATATCAGGCTGTGTTTCACGCAGCAACTGCTCTTGCCATTGCAAGAACTGATCCTGCAGTTCTGCTAAACGACTACTTCTTCCATAATCTGATAAAAAGAATATTAAAATAATTGAATTTAAATCAACCAGGTATCATTAGATACATCTTAACTACCTTCAACATACATACATCTTAAGTACATCAAACATTTCATATTTTATAGATGCTACACAAATTATTCACAAACCTTGATTAATATTAGCTTCACTCGTTGTTTTGCGCAGGCCTTCATGGCCATCATGCATTCTGCTTTCTGTTGTCTGTGATCCACATCCCTCCCAAGAAGTTTCCATGGCAAGATTTCCAATAGATTTTGCACGTAACGTGCGACCTGAGTTATTAAAAGTCACATGTGATGTAGACCTTTTCACTGGTGCTCTTTCGGATTGATGACTGTTTTTTGTACTAAATGAATTATTTCTGGGGATATTTGTTGAGCTGTTTGAATCTTTTCGCTTATATACAGATGTTTCTAAAGGTTTCTTAAATTCAGATTCTTGCTTCGTTCTTTCACTATCACTTTTAAATAAAATGTCTGTGTCATTTGGCCTTTGGTATGCAGATATGGTGAAATTTTTTAGCTGATTTGTTTGATGACTTTCATATGAATTTGTGGATTTGTTTTGATCTTTTGGTTCATTGATAGAGTCAAATGGAACACCAATCTGCTGAGGATTCCAGTCTTCTTCATTTTTCATTTCATAACTCTTTACCAAGGAAGGTTTGTTTTCTTTGGAACGTTTACATTCTTCAAGAATTTCTGCTTCATATTTTTCATCATTGAAAAGAGGATTGACCTTTGTAACACCTTTAACTAAATTTTTAATCAAGGGACATTCCTTTTCAATCATCAAACTAGTCAAACTGGCTTCAGCTTGTTGGGAAAATTTGTCACTATCTGTAAATTCTGCTGGGGGAAGAACTTCTGGAGTTGATTCCTCAAAAGTGGGGACTTCTGATACATTATCTGTTTCTGTAGTCAAAGATGGAGATTGAGAATCACGAAAAGCTGATGGTGGAGCTGGTAAATGATATTCCCAATCCACTAGACTGAGGCTAGGCGACTCTGTTTTGGGGCTAGGCAAGTTTGCAACAGAAGAAACCTGAAAATACCAGAAAAAAATCAGTTTAATTTTCCCTTATATTAATAACATATGAGTAAAACAAAAAGGAATACTTCAAGATATTCACATTTTGGATTAATTCATTGGAAGAAGAAAAAGTTACTGTGGACAATGTAATTTTCCATGATAAGTTGATTTTATATGATTAATATTTATTAATTTAAACAAGAAAACATTCTAAAAACAGAGGACAATTGAAATAGAAATTATTAGTTTTTCTAAAGAAATCAACATATATAATACTGTTTATCTAAGAAGTTTGATTAAGTAAAAAGAAGGAAGTCAGTTAGGGGTAAGTATCACAGTTTCCTGAAATATAAATAACAATTAACCTTAAGAAACTGACATTCGGCATTTGGTCTGTACTATATTTGCAGCTTGTGAATTGTCAGATATGTACTATATTTACATCTGCTTTACTCTTGCTGATGTTGTATAATTATAATGACACCTGCATAGATATTACATTATGATTAATATCAAGGCAACTATTTGTATCAACAATGTTTTGCATGATTATTTTCATTATCATTATTAATCATCATCATCATTTATCATAATTTATTAACATTATAATTTTTGCTAATATTTATGAAAATAATTTACAGAAAATTATAATATTACTGGATAACACTAAAATCTAACAATGGATGCATCTATAGGAAAAATAAAATTTTAAAAGTTAAGTACCTAAGAGGAGTTAAAAGCAATGAATGTACCCTAGGAAACCTAGGTTCAGTCCCCGGTTGGTATGTCTAATAGTTTGAACAATTTAAAGTATAAAATACTCTTGTTAAACAGTAACAATGTCACATCCTCAATGACATTTTCTGTACAATTTATATTTTGAGTATAACTGGAATTAGCAATTAAGTATTGTATAAGGGAAAATTGGATCAAGGGTCACTGGGTCAAGGTTTGGAACACTGATCATCTCAATAGCTTAGGATAATAATAGCATAAAGTAGGCAACCTGGGTTCAATTCCCAGTTGGAGTGATAAACGCTCTGAATAAAGGCGACATGAAAGAACATGCTTTGAAATACAGAATTCAATGATATTTTCATGGATCTAAATATTTTCTCACATAACGACACTACTTGGCAGACAATTTCAAATTCAAAAAATTCTTTGTAAATGATATATGTCATTATGAAAGTATCAAGTAGAGAAATGCGATAAAAACATAAAAATCTAAATAAATAATAAAAAATGATGTAATTGTGCCTAACTACCACCTTCATTAGATTGTGACCCCTAAAGACATCTGGATATTGTATCACAATTACAATTATTCTTAATTACCTGTTTAGCTTCTTCAGCTAATATGACAGCTTGCAGTTCTTTTGTAACACTCTCAAATTCTTGTTGAATTTCATCTCTTTCTTTCTGTAATTCTAGAAAATAAAACAGTATGTAAAAATCATAATCACAAGAATGAAAAAAAGTCTTGACTTTGTTAAGAGAATTTAATTTTTATGCTCTACTTTAAAAAGTCTTAATGAAAGTAAAAACATGATAGCATGCAATGGTTTGAATACCAATTCAATATTAAGGTTGACAGGAAAGAGAAGTGATTATTTGTATGTACATATTTAACCATAAAATATTAAATTTTTATACAGAAGTTTTAATTGTTTCATTTAATGTAATGAAATTGCTTATTTGGTTAGAAAACAAAATCCATTTGTCACCCAATATAGCCTGTAATGTAGAATTAGCATGCACCTGCACTCCAGTTTTTCCCACTGCCATGCACATCTTCAGAATTGGACCAGCAATCAAGCTGGTCACCCCTCTCCAAGGATGATGGAGCGTCTTCCATGCTGCGCGGACTGCAAGGTCTTTGTTTCAAAGACACTCTGGTTGAAGGAGGTTGCAAACTATTTCTTGTTGACAAATGATGTTTCATAAAGTCTCGAGAACTAACAGAACATCTATCCCAGGTTCCATCAGATGTTTCATGCTCAGAGTCAAAAACTGAACTAGCTACAGAAATGCTATCAAATAAACTGCCCGTGTCATGTACTGTTTGGTCGGCAGAAGGTGAATCAATGTTACCACTCTTTGTTTCAAACATTTCAAGATCATTTTCACTAATATTAAGGGCATCATCATCTTCATAGTCATTATCAGTTCCAAATCTTGTAATCATTTCTGCATCACTATCTAATGAATGAATACTCTTAGTACCAGATTCACTGCTCACAGAATTCCTAGAAGAGGAAGCTAACATCACCATTGTTTTACCAACACCAAATGTTCCACCAAATTTTCCACGCGTTTTTACTACATCAGATGATCTTGGTGAATCACTTCTAGTCCCTTCAGAATCAAATGCAGAGTCTCTTTCTATTGAGTCACTAAGCAGAGTCTGAGTTTCAGAATATTTAATACGTTGTGGCACATTTGGAGACTTTTGCGCCCTAGGGCGTGGTGTAGGAGTGTTTCTGGAACTTTGTACAGTTAAACCACGAGGTTTTGGTGTTGGGGGAGTCACTTTTTCTGCTGTTAATGTTGTTAGTACATGGAAAGGAAGCAAAGTAAATACAAGAATTATGAATAAGCCACCAGTTATAAGGCCAAGCAAACAAATACCAGCAAATAAAGTACAGAATGGGAAGAAATATGTATTATGGATCTGTCAAATGAGATATACCATTATTATACAAAGCATGCACTTTTGTACATTTCTTATAATTTACAATTGGAGTTATTTAAAACAGGTTCTGCATTCATTAGTAAAGGTTATTTAAAATACATTAATTAATCACAAAACAAGTATAAAAATTTTTTTTTGTTTAATACAATTCTACTAAATCACTACAAATGCTATTAAGCACACCAATTACACAAATTCAGCATGATTTTCTAAAACTTTTTCTAATTGTTTCAAAAAATTGCTCCAAGATTCAGAAGATTCATTTCTATTAATTTTTAAGTCTGGAGGAGGGGGCTCTAGCAAACTATATTTTGGGACAGGTGAAGAACTTCTACAATAGGCAACTAATGGATCTTCTAAAGAATTTGGTAATGTATCACAGTCTAGCTTACCTGAAACTACATCGGGTAATGTAGGTCTAGAAGCAGCAACTTTTGAAGTACACTTAGCAGGCTTTGTGCCAGCAAGCTCGCTTACAGGAGCTGCAGTTTCACGAATGAAGGTTGCTGAATCTTCTGATGAATGCACTACAGGTTTGGTTATTCTTATTTGTGGTTGTGGTTCAAATGGCACAGGTCTTTCTACATGGGAAGGGGTAGAATGACCTGAGGACTCGCTGGTGTTGTCTAATTCAGGATAGTTTCGATGATGCGGTTGGATATCTGGCGATTTTCTTTCTCGAGGTTGAGGCAGAGAAACAGGCATCTCCGATCCCCTCAATGGATTCAATGCTTTTAATTCTTGCTGTGATAACTTGCCAGACAGATTCTGAACAGTTTCATTGTTTGGAGATATGGATTCATCTTCATCAACAGCGATAATTTCCTCAGGGAGGCTCTCAGGTCTTACGACGTTGGATGTGGTCGATGACTGTGAAGAAGGAGGTCTTTCCAAAGTTGCACTTCGAGAGTATAATTCTCTATCAAAGCTGTCTCCACTGCTTTGAGAAGAAAGGGTTGATAGAGATGCAGTTCGTTGTTCAGGCAACAGATGTCCAGGTAAGGAGGATCTTACTGCTGCAGGAGGTGGTGGTGGTGGTGGTGCTGCTTTCTTTTTCTTTCCATGCCCTAAAGAAAATTAAATACTCTTAAAATTATCTGAGACATCAAAAATCTTTCAAATAGATCTGATGCAATAATACCATTTATTACATACAGAAGGATATTATCATTTTTTGTATGTCTGGAAGTTATATAAAACTAGTTTTGGTGACATTTCTAAGTCATCAAGCTCTTGGCAAATGATACTGCTTAATTATATGTGTAGTTTACCTGAAGAGGCCAAAGATGTCGTTGATACACTGTGACCATTCTTTTGAATGGAAGATGTCATTGGTCCAGTTTTGTTTTCTCCATTACTCATGTGGGTAAGATTTGACAATGATCGAGATAAATTATGGGATGTAGCAACGTTTGGAGGTTGAGCAGAGTTGCTAGTGAGTTTACTTCGCCTAGGTAGTGTTCCTGATGGGCTACTGCAAAAAAATCACAATATGTTTATATGGTTTGCAGGAACTGTACACAATTTAATTTTTTGGGGATTCATTTGTGACTTATGATTCAATTAATTCCACTGGCATCAATAATCCCTGATTTTATGTTAGTGATATTTATGACAAAAATAATATTCAACTGTATGAGAATACTTTTTAATTAGTGTTCCAGCAAAACAAATTTTTAAATTATTAAAGAAAAAACTGAATAGTATTAACACTATTTCAAACCTTGCGTAACCGTTACTTGATAAAAAATTCCTTGATATAAATAAAGAATCATCAGTAATGAATTATTATAATTTACTCATTGAAAATAAAAAATTTAAAAAAATTAATTACCTTAAACCATTGCTCTCAGGACTTTCACTGAGAATAGATGCCTCATGATACCCACTGCTGTCTGAACTATTACGAGAATGAGAAATGACAGCAGGGGCTGGTTGCTGGTGTGGGGCAGCCTGTGTTGGAGGCTTGGGTGCAGGCCTTCTCTTGCGAGTCGGACGGGGAGGAGGCAGGCTTGACCCTGGTGGAGATGGTGTCTCATCTGATCGTGCTGGTGAAATGCTCCTTCCACCAAGGCTATCACTGCTGATACTTCCATCACAGCCACTCTGAAAAAGAACAACATTTTTAAGTCCAAATGTTTTTGATCTCGTAGCAGAGCAATGAGTTGCAAAGCTAGGGCTTTGAAATAGTCATTTTGTTCTTCCATAGAAATAAGAAGAAAGTAGAGGAGAAAGTAAAGAAAGAAATTCAAAAGAAAATTCAAAGATGATGAAATGAATTAAAAAATAATGTCATAAAAGAAATATGTAGAAATGAAAAAATGAATGACATTATTGGGAAGATAAAATGAATATATACAAGAATATATAAAAGGGCAGATAAAATGAATGTAAAGAATTCTATTGATTCATTTGAAAATTTAACTTACCGACTGACTATTTTTTCCAAGCATTAACCCCAAAACTGCTGAACCTGTTCCTCCATTGGCTCTCACTTGCTGCCTTCGTTTTTCCTCTTCTTTTTGAAGGGCCATTATGTCAGAAGACGATAGTCCAGATCCAAGAGGACGATTGCCTTTGGCTACTAAAGTAACTTCTTGTAGTTTGTAGTCTGCCAAAGTCCACTCTGGTCTGAGGCGTTCTTCTAAATTTGCTGCAAGATTATGTTGTGAAATAATTTAGAACATCATTATTGCACTTATGGTTAGTCTTATACTTTGGATTTCCCAATTTTTCCTCATAATTTTCTATCACGTTTAAAAAAAATAAACACAGTTCTGTACAAAATGATTCTGCTCGTTCCACAGCAAGCAAGACTATTTGATACCAAGAAGTTTCTTTGTGATTTATAGGCTTCCTTTAAGCAAGCTACTTGACCTTATCTTATCTGTAAGTCTTTGACATATCTCTAACATCAGATTATAACACAATCCAAAAAAGGGCAAACATAACTCAATATTTGACTGAAGAAACATTTGGCTATAAAAAGGAGTGTAACATACCTGGGTGACGGAGTTCATATTTATTGGGATCTAGGTTCTTCTCAGTGCATGCAAGGTTCAAAACATCTGATAATAAGCTTTTGGGGCTAACTCGAGTTACAAAAAGTTGATTTCTTGGCAAATGCACCTGGAACACAAATGTTTGTTTGAATGTTAAATATATACTGTTAATTGTTAAATGTATAATCATAAATATAAATATAATATAAATATAAATAATAAATATAAATATAATATAAATAATAAATATAAATATAATAAAATATAAATATATAATAATATAAATATATAATAATATAAGAATAAAATATTGGTTCAAGATTCAAAGCACTTGAAAGTAAAACACTTTTTTTTATTCAAAATAAATTATAGAAAAGGTCATTTTTACAATAAAACTACATTACTATTTATTTTACTAATTTATGGAGTGCATTAAGTGATTGAAAACAGCATTTTTACCTGTAGCCTAAAGGTTTGTTCAAAAGGCTGCTGGTTATTGGGTTTCAAAGGTGCCTTCTTCAGACTTGTAGAGCTGATGGTTCGTGTCTTGGGCACAATCTGAATTGTCCATGTGTCCAATGCACCAATTGGTGTGCTAGGTTTGTAAGGCAACACACCTCGCTCACCTACAGGCTGCAGGACAAAGCCACCAGGAGCCATTTTGTTGGCAGTTGTCACTTGCACCAACAAATCCATCATTGGTGTGCTGGAAATATAATTTGTTGTGAGTCAATATTCATGAACGTAAGTCACATAACTCTGTTTGTCAGAATATTAATGTGTGTATAGTTAAAGTGATTGCATTAATTTTGGGTTACATGATTTCTTGGGGACGGTATTGAGGTACTACATGAACGTAGTCGTCGTAGAACATACACGTCGGCTTGAGGGGTCTCCCCAGCAGCTGAGCACCGCCCTAGCTGAGTTAAGCAAGTGCCCGCAACTGGTCTCCCCATGTGTGAGGGAGAGGTGTAAGGATATAGAAGAAATATGGCGTGCAGTCCGTGGCCCATTTGTTAAGAGTACTTCTCCAACCTTCAGGTATTTATAAGATAAACCACCAAAAACTGTCAATCAGAGCTGCCAGCCGCATGAATAGTGCTTAGAGGGCAAAATGACACAAGTCACTCTTGTTTGTTAATGTTTAGGCAGAGGCAAAAGGTGATTTTCTCTTGTATTTTATGGAAAAGCAATGATGCCAAATTGTAATAATACAAAAGCTACAGAGTAATTTTTCATAATATCTTGAATATTAAAACTGCTGCCACGCTAAAAAGTAACATACAACATTATGACATTTTAACACAGAATTGTCCTCCAAACACAGTTCAATTCGACTTAGCTATACAACTATAAAACTTAGCTATTGTTAGTGTCGAACAAAGCGCCTGCGTCGGAATTTGAATCCTAGAACAGTCAGAGTGGCTGCAGTGCCCATTTGTTTTTAACATGAATTAGCACCATCGTACCGGGAGCGGTGGCTCAGTGCGTCAGCTGAAGTCATTGCAGTACCTCTGACCCGGAGGTCCTAGGATCGAGTCCTGACGGCGGCAGGATTTTCGACACTAGCTTTTCAGCTAGGTCGAATTCAGTCGCTGTCTGAAGGAGGATTCTAGTGGACGGCTGCTCTGATCCGTAGTTTTCCGTGGTTTCTCCGATCAACACCGGGCGAATGCCGGAGCAGTAACCCTAACAAACGGGCCACGGACCGCGCGCGATCTTTCCTTCCTCTTCCAGCCTCTCCCCTTACACACACACACACACACACTTACACTAACATGCACTACACCACTACTACATATGCCAGGAGACCGGTCGGGAGCTCAGAGCTTGTCCCGGCTGGGGCGGTGCCCCGCTGGTGGGAGAGTCCTGGTTAGGGGGGAACCCCACTAGCCGACAGTAGGTCGGCGCCGGATCTCGCCATCCAGCGGGGGAAGATCACCGCCATCTCCCGAGAAAAATATGCACTACACTTCTTACAGGAATAATGACCGAAGCCGAAGCAAAGCAGCCCGGAAACACGAAAAACTCAATCAATCAATCGCACCATCGTCAACACTCCCCAAGGGCTGGCGATTGGTGCAAAGTCCGAGTGGGTGGTTGACCTGGTTGGGGGACTCCTTCCCCCCTCCATCACTCACCGAAAATGCATATGAAGGGAAACATTAAAAAAATATTTTTTTTCAAATTGTCATGTTTATCTTTAAATTGTTATCCCATCTATTTTACGTAACTTCAGCAGTTCAATTTCGCAATGCAGAAACAGCGCTTAGCTTTGCATTTTTTATATAAACTCATTCAATTGATCGTTAAATGAAGTTTATAAGCGACCTAAAATAATAAAATTAAAAAACAACTCATTTAACAATTTTTGCAAATCGATTTGGTCAGTCGTGTCGCTATAAACATCACATATATATCACCTCAGTGTCGAGCCGGTTTTGCCATGTGTACGTTTTGAGTCGACGCAATACTGAGAAACTTCGTTCATTTCTGGAATTCGATGTTTATGCAATATTTCTCTCACCCCAAATGCCGAGTGTGCATATTACATTGTGGGAATTTTTCGTGTGGGTACAGCTACCCCAGGCGTGCACTCACCAGCGCTCGGCGCTCATCTTGACGGCGCGCCCGCCCGGCAGCACGACACGCAGGTCCATGGAGCCCGCCAGCATGTCGGGGGGCGTGTCCTCGGTGACTGGCAGCGGGGGCGCGGGCGCCATCGCGCGGCGACTGGACCTGCGCGCAAATTAGAGACTATACTGAGCATCACAAGAAAAGTAACATTAATTTTAACAATGATACATAATGCATTATTTACCATTTGGACTGTATAAATGAGTATAAACAACCTGTAACAACTATAGTACTAGAGCTTCCGGGTCAATGACCCCCATCTCGATCAGGTTTTTCGTCCAGTTTCCCCGATCCATTGAGCAAATGCTGAGATGGCCCCTTGTTTTGCTTCTGGACATAAATGTAACTTCATTTTCTGTGCACGTCTTCTAGAATTCAGTGGGAAATACAATTATTCAAATTATCGTTTCCATGTTGTCGCGACAGGAAGTAATAAGAGCCAAAATTTATTGCTTATTTATCTTTGAAAATAGATTTTATTACATGGGAGTTTTTTTTTCTCCCTTTCAAAATTCAAAATTTATTGCTTATTTATCCTTGAAAATAGATTTTACTACATGGGAGTTATTGTTTTTTTTCCCTCCCTTTCAAAATTCAAAATTTAAGTAGTATATGACTTAGTGTAGGGATCACAGAATTTTGAAAATGTGCACACAATTCACTTTTCCCCATTACGCAGTTTTTAACTGTTCTTTTTAACGTAAAATAAATAAATAAATAAATAAATAAATAAAAATGGAAGCCATGCTTGAGGCCAGTGCCGGTGCTACGCATGGGCAGACCGGGCGCTCGCCCGGGGCCTGATGATGGGACTCGTAGGAAAAAATTAGTAAAATGTTGAAAAAGAAGTTAGAACTCGAGAAAATCGTTATCATACTTTTATAAGTTGAGTTTGATATTTCATAAACTTTTCTATTAATTTTTTACCTTAAACCTTTCCTATTACCTTTTTACCTTAATTATAGTCATTACTTATAAGTAGGGAACGAATTTTATTGTAATAAAAAAAAGCAAAATATGTACATATATATGTACTTATTTTTTCAAAAATATGTAAGAAAAAATAGGAAATATGTGAAATAAATATTCGTTATAATGTTTACAATTCCATTCTTCAAGCGTTTTCTGACCAGAGTACGTTGTCGATCAGAAATTTGCATGGATTCAGAGAGGCTCAATGAAAGTTTTACATCTACAGAAGCAATTATTCGCTAGTTTCTTCCGAAACATAATACTTTCGTATCATATACAATGTTGTTTACGAGGAGCCGGAGCTCATGTGAATAGTACCGTGTAGCCTGTGATAGAGGGGGGGGGGTAAAGGGAGCATACTCCCACCCCAACTCCAGAAAAGGGATAAGACAATGATCTGATTTTTTTATCGAGTTACGCATGGGGTCTATGAAACACGATTAAGCACGTGGTTGAAGTTCCTTCTGCTTCACATACTACATCCGCTCATCGTTGATCCCGACCACGCTGTTTCCAAGAAGCAGTGGGACGGGGGGAGATAAGTTTGGGAATTAATAGCGATTGTCCGGAGTTAATACAAGGGCTTTGCGTATTTTTAAAGTATTTCAGTAACTAAGTTAGTTATAAAGTAACATATATTTCGAACATCGGAAGTGAAACGTTCATTTTCGACCAATAAATATATTAAAATATAACGAAATATGTAGCTATAGATAAAATATGTAAAAATATGTAATTATACCAAAATATGTAAAAATATGTAAAATAAAAATGGTTCCAATTAGTTCAGAATGTCGTGTTAAGTGTAAAAATATTATGAATGCAGGTATCTTGTCCCTGTAAAAATATGTATTTACATGAAAATCCGTTCCCTACTTAGAAATGAATCAAAGGACCAAACATTAAAATAGGTTCTACTGAAATTCATATTTATTATTTCATGTATTTAACAAGTAATTTTATTAAACCCTAGCTAAACACAATAGTTTTAGCGTTTTAAACTTACTTTTCTTTAGCGTTTCAAACTCTTTTACTTAAAACTATTATTTTAAATATACTTTTCCAAACATTTTTGCTGGCTTCAACGTTGTGATTTTTGTTCATTGTTGAAATAAAATAACTCAGATAATTTCTTCATATTACAACTTACACATTATTTTTAATTTTTTCGTGTGTGTGTGTGTGTGGGGGGGGGCTACGTTTCAGCATTGTCCCGGGCGCAAAATTATCCAGGTTCGGCACTGCTTGAGACAAGCACCGTTACTGACAATGCTATTCTGGCACCTGAAGAACGTCAAGGAGGGTGTGATCAATGACAGACCCCAGAATAAGTTGCAAAATAATTGAAGAACTAATTATATAGCTCTCTGTAATTGAAGAGTGGACTGGCGTGGACTTTCCACCATGGGGCTATCCCACATTTTTTGTGAAATTGAGTGATCAACATGATTAGCTCGCTTTTGAACACAATATACTTGCATATAGGTCTGTACTGAATTGTAAACAAGTACACGGTGTTTAAAAGAGTACTGAGTTATATTATGAAAGTTCTCGCATAGCTCTCAATATCTACGAACTGTCGATGTGGGATAGCCAAGGTTCTAAGGAGCCCTTCAATTAATTGCATATTACAATATTTTAATGCAAATAATATATTCTAATATTTTTAAATTATAATTTAACACTTCGAAGTATTTATTTATTTTCATAAAGTTTTTTAAGCTACATCGCTGATAAATGTTATTTGTGACCACGACTTTATGAGGTGAATAGAGAAATTATTTTTCTTCTCTTGAAGGATCTCTACAGTTTTAACATATTCGTCTTTCTTCGGAATTGCCATGTTATGGCGCAAACAGTGGTTATCGAACGGTCGAGCCTTCCAATTCTGGCACGACAATAGTTGTCTGATGCTATTAATTAAATATTTGTTGTTAAACTACCCACAGTGTTTTCAATAAAGGATTTTTTAAATAAGCATATCACGCGTCTAAATACGGATATTTTTTTTTATGTGAACTAAAAATATAAACGGTAGTTAATCACAAAAAGACTTAGTTCGAATTTCTCTTTTTGTTGCAAACTCATTTAAATTAGGAGTCCGAGTATGATATTCAGAGAAAACGTCTGGCTGTGAAGTAGTCACGTACATTTCGTCTTTCAATTTATCTACGATCAAGCAGGCGTCACATAGGTGCTTTAGAATATGGTGATTTTCACATACGGGAAATCCAACACTAGGGCAGTATATGGACACAATACGTTCCTACGTTCACGTGTCTGTCAGGTCAAGACAAACTGATAACGACTTGTTCAGTGCGTTATCTATGACGTTGCAGATCTGTCTTCTGTGTGTTCAAGATAAGGATCTTAAGCCGAGAATTTCAAGAATGCTGAGAAAAATCGAAGGAAAGCTTGTTCGCACTCAAGAAGTAGGTGCGAAAATGCACTCACGAAATGACAGCTAGGAAGAACTTTGAAGGATCTTTTCCGCATTTCCATTCGAATTTGATACAAATGACCACTACGTGTGTGTGATCGTTTTGATTAAAATATTCATAACTTGTTCGGGTTAATTGGTTATCACGAAGAGAATATTTAGAAAATAGTGACGATGTAATTCAAAGGCTACGAACAGCTTTTAAGGGTAAAATGACGATTTGAAAAAAAAAAAAAAAACTAGACAAACTACAGAAAAACTAAGAAAAACTAGAGAAATATGAACATATCGCATAGAGTGTGTCTGAGAAAGGAAAGCGATTTGGAGGAAGAAGAAAAAAGAATTGAATAAGGAACGTTATACGAGAGAAGTGGAAAGGAAGGAACACAGAAGAGAGATAGAGAAAAGATATGACAAGGTTATGGTATATCAAAACGAGAAAATGCGCACGATTTCATTCTCAAAGTTAACGCAGGACGCCAAAAATGGGTTACAATAGAGGGAATGTATGAGGAAATTAATAGAATACTCGTCTAAATCTCCTCAATCATAAGGTCGGGGATACGAGGGAATTCAATGAATAAGAGACCGCGAGAATACAAGAGAAACGTGGGATTACGTGAAGCATTTGGTTGTTAATTCGAAAAGAAAACAGCCTTACAGAGGAGTCGTACGTAATCCACTCTCCGACGCTCCGCTTATAAGCCTCGTCACTGGACGCCGAGAGAGATAAAGGGACAGAAATATTGCGTACCGCTTTCAGCGCCGATTGTATGCGAACAGTACTAGCTTGAGTACCTTTAAATCAGCTGACTCTTGACTAATTTATGCAAATAAACATAGTAAGTTAATGTTTCACACTTAAAAATTTAAGATCTATTTAAAAAAAAAACTAAGAATTTTCATGTAGAAAGGAATTTTAATATTCTACTCAACCAAATAATTTTGAAATTGAATCGCTGAGTAGAAGAAGGGACTATTCCACAGTTTTGTGAAATTGAGTTATTAGAATTTTACAAAATTTCAAATATTATTCTTTTAGTGTAATAGATATTTAAACACAATATGAACATATATGTAAGTGTACTTTGTTTAAAAGTTTAAAAATGTATTGATTTGTATCAGGGAATTTCAGGTAAAAGCCTCATTATCTCAGAGCAATGTCCTAAGTTCGAGTCCCGACAGTGGCAGGATTTTAGACACTATCTTGTCATCTAGGTCGAATAATGACAGTAGTAGTTGACGAGCTGTGAATCACTATCAATCAATCAATCACTCAATGAGAGTACGGTGCGCCGTATCGTTCTCTGCCTGTGGCCGAAACGTGTCTTCCAAACAATTCAAGACAGGAATTCCCAACTAACCGGAAGGCACAACCTGGCCGTTTTCCCTTGGAGCTCAAGTTCCTCAACTTTCCGACACTGAGGAACCAAATTTTAAAACAAGCTTCTAATAAAACACACTTCTATAAAATGTATAATAATAGCAATTGATGGTATAAGAGAGTAAAATAAGATTTTAATCGCGGGAGGAAAATTTGGGCCCCGAGACGACGATGCGAGCCGAGAAGGGTAGTTTTCATCAGCAAATAAAATATTTTTACTCTCAAGGGCCATACATTATTTTATCCATTACAACATTTTCTCAAAATTTCTTCGTATATTCGTGTATCATTATAGCTTTAGCTGTGGTCGCCATTTAATTGTTTCCTGTTTTGTTGTCAAAGATACATAAATAAGTAGTGAATGAAAACTTCTAAACAGTAAATTAATATTTTTTTAATTCGCAAGAGAATACAAGTTGTGTTTGTGTTGTCAGGGACAAGATAAATATTGTTTGGACAGCTGTAATGGATAAAAATGATTTTTTTTTCAATTTATATATGACAATTGGTAATTCGGATATATTTTTAATAATTTGATAGAAATGAAGTAAGTTTTTTTAATTAAATGTCGATGGCAGACGTAGGTTATAATTTTGGGATCTAATTTTTACAACTCTCTTTCGAAGCACACGCTTGTACATACGCTTAAGGTCGTGTTTACATTCTATAAGAATGGTCAAATAAAACAATTTCTTTAAATTGTCAATATATCGGCTTTTATTAAGTCTTCATCCGAGCAATGCTTTTAAAGCCATCTCAACAATTCCATCTCGCTCTCACTCACTCATACAATTCGTAATATTCATATATTGGTCATGTAAAATTTATACTAAAGGATTGATTTGATGATGATGATGAATAAATGCCGACACGTCAAAATTTTTAAAATGTTATTTTGCACCCGAACACACGAGAGACCAAATAAACTGGTAAAAAAAGACAAGAGGATAATACGCATGATAATACGCACGATATTTACGGTTGGTTTTTGGTTTTTTTTTCGTGTTTCCGGGCGCGTCAACTGCTTTGGTCATTAGTCCCGTTAGTGTAGTGAATGTTTGTTTCTCGGGAGATGGCGGTGGTCTTCCCCAGCTGGATGGCGAGATCCGGCGCCGACCTACCGTCGGCTAGTGGGGTTTCCCCCTAACCAGGACTCTCCCACCAGCGGGGAACCGCCCCAGCCGGGACAAGCTCTAAGCTCCCGACCGGTCTCCCGGAATATGTAGTAGTGTAGTGCATGTTAGTGTAAGTGTGTGTGTGTGTTAAGGAAGAGGATAGGACAAGAAATAGGAAGGACAGATCGCGCGCGGTCCGTGGCCCGTTTGTTAGGGTACTGCTCCGGCATTCGCCTATATTTACGGTAGTACATATACCTATCCTCAGACGGATCTAGGATCTTCCTCGCTGCAGCATGATGCAATTTGACTCTTGGCTCGATTAACAGGAAACGATAGGTATGAAATTTAGAGAGGAAATTCAGATTGTAATGTATTAAAAATAGTTTAGGTAGGTTTTGAATAAAGTTGAATCAAAACAATAAAGAGTAACAACAAAGAGATAAAGAGTTTTGGAATATTGTTAAAGAACATTTCGCTCATGGACAAATTTCTCATGTCATGCTTCATTAATTTCAAAAACACCTTCAAAGAGTAAGTACTTCTTGAAGGCGGGCTTACCTTTTGTGACAATAGCGTTGTTCCTTTTCCAAATCACCCAAGTTAACTGAAGACTATATCACGAAAACTCATTATAACTAAATCCAACGTAGTCAATTCTTTATGTATGAACACTGCACAAACATTTTCAAACACGGTAATAATACGCTTATTAACTATTAAAAACGAACACTAGTGATTAACTTATTTCACATTCACAGGGGGTTGTTAAATCACAAATATTTTTTCGACTCTAAGCACAGAAGTAAAACACAACCACTGTCCATAGGAACTCTCACTGTTCTTATATCGCATTTGTAAGAACGTTTCATATAAAACGGAACCTTTGATTCAGAGTTGATAAGAAAATGAATCAGAGCGATGACCACGAGATGAGCAGCGTTGATACTATACTTCTGTATATTACGATAAAACCCGTAACGCGCTTCACCAGACACGTATGTCTGATATCTTAAAATGGATGATGCACTCAAAAGATACTAGTCTTCGGGACGAATTAGGGAACAGAAGACGACAGTTCAAGGAGGGGTATCTTCATTGTGACGTGTTGGACATTCCAGAATAATCAAAACAGCTGCCGTATAGGGACTTACTGACATTTCTGAACTTACCAGTTCGCCCAGCGCGTCAGAAGTATTACTTTTCAGAAGTGTAATTATGAGGTAATCGAAACCTGACATTCAGATGGAGCTTCACACGGCTAGCAGACGTTTTGCATGGAGCTATCTAACATTCTTGAATTTTTTTATGAGTGAATTTGGACTGATTGGAACCCATCAACTTCTCAAATGCAGCTCCACACAAGCTTATAAAAAGTAAGTACGAGTACATGTATTTTAATTCGAGATCGAGGACTAAACATTGACGGAAAACCAAACACTATACTTAATTGAAAAATTCTGCTTATGAAAATTCAATTCGGTACACTTATTTCAGTACCTGATCTGCATCATTTCCAATGATTTTCCAGGTTACCGTTTTAATTTAAATGATAAAATTGAATTAATAATGTATTATTGTTATCCATTTAAAACATCATTTAATTAAACTTAGTTTATTTTTAACATTACAATCAGACGTCTTTACTTTGTTGCGAAAACGAAATTTCGTAAAAAGTAGGGTTTCGTTTTTTTATAGTAATTCAACAATTATTGTACACCCCACAATACAGTTTGCGAGTGCGGTTGCGAGGTTAACGAGTTTGTTGGAAGTACTTTTACCTGCGACTAAACAAAGTGGTTGAGATTAACCTAAATAGCGTGGATGATGGTAATGAAGTAGGCTGCAATAATTATTCATTCAAGTTGCGATGTTATTATATGGTTCCATCTTTCTTGCCGCAATCGGGCAATTCCGGGAAGGGTACAACGAGAGCGATGCGTTCGAAGTGAATTTTCTTCGCAGTAATCTCATCTAGACGCGTCATAAAATGCACTAACATGCCAAGAGGACCTTGCTGGGGTTTTGCTAGCCTCGTCTTCGGAGTTTGCTGGCTGCATAGAGTCCGCGGACCGGGAAGAGCAGTGGTGAATTGAGAGAAAAGCTCGCTGTTGTCAGTCTCCTCAAGGGGAACTATCTTCCTCATAGTCGTTTTTTTGGGAAGGGAGGGGCCAGTCTAGTTTAGATCCAAGCTGGAGCCACAATGGTCCCGGAAGTATTCCAACCTCGGACTCTATGCAGAAGGTCTATGCGGCAGGTTCCGTGGTTAACCGCCAGTGTATTGGGTAAAAACATTTGGGTATCTACAAACCTCAAATATTTTATAACTGTATTTATGGTTCTTTTTATTTTAAAAATAGTTTAAACACTTCCATTAATAACTAAATTATTACATAGTGCCATCTTTGTCTTGAATTTTATACTTATATAGACACCTGTACAGTTATGCAGACACTACATTCATTTAATCTGGAGTGAGAATTTAATGTTCCCTGGCGCGTCGATGTTGACTTCTTCGGTCATTAGCTCCGAAAGTATACTGCATGTGATGTACCGGAAGAGGGTGGTCATCGCCTCTCATTGGAAGGTGAGATCCGGCGTCCACCTGCATTCGGTTTGCGGGTTCTTCCCCCCACCGGGAAAACTCCATCAGCAGGGCACCACACACTCTAAGCTCCCGACTATTTGCCTAGTATTGATCGGAGAAATGACGGAAAACTACGAGCAGAGCAGTCGGCATCTAGAAGTCTCTTCCACACTGTGGTCGAATTCGACCCAGTTATGAAACGAATGTCGAAAATCCGCCACCGTCGGAACTTGAACCCAAGAACCTCCCGGCAATGGATGTTGCTAACGCAACGGTTTTGCCACCGAGTTCTTGCAGCCGGTAGCTAGACCTGGAACTCTCCTTCCGCACGCCCTGGCGCCTAGGTGGAGGGCAAGGTTCGGAGAGTTGGGCGAGCGTCGCGTGCGTGTGGAGGGGGAGGGGGAGCGTGGAAGGCGCGCAGGCGCGGCGGGCGCGCCCTCGCAAGGCCACGACCGAGCGTTCACCTGCGCCGGCGCGGGCGGGCGTGGCCGCGCACAACAGTTAGACGCGCCGCGCCGCGCCGCGCCGCGCCGCGCCGCGCCTCGCGCGAGGTCATGGCCGCAGCGCAGCCCATATGATCGCGGTGGCGGTGGCGGCGACGATGTGGCCGTGAGGGTGACAGTGACGGCGATGATGACGGTGGAGGTGGAGGTGGAGGTGGAGGTGGAGGGGAGGTGGAGGTGGAGGTGGAGGGGAGGGTGGAGGTGGAGGTGGAGGTGGAGGTGGAGGTGGAGGTGGAGGTGGAGGTGGAGGTGGAGGTGGAGGTGGAGGTGGAGGTGGAGGTGGAGGTGGAGGTGGGGTGGAGGTGGAGGTGGGGTGGAGGTGGAGGTGGAGGTGGAGGTGGAGGTGGAGGTGGGGTGGAGGTGGAGGCGGTGGCGGTGGCGGGGTGGAGGTGGAGGTGGAGGTGGGTGGTAATTGTAATATTGTAATAATGTAAGGAAATTTAATATTGTAAGGAAAGTTTCAGTACGTAACTGAAATAACTACACTCAGCTTCATTGCATTCCATGAGGGAAATAAGTAGTTTCATTGCAAAGGAAGAAAAATAGTAGTGAGAAACGACACTTCCAGTTTTTAACTCTGAAAGGCTCGAATGAAGCAACAGTTTCCGGAAATAAAAATAGAATCTTCTGGTGAAATACGAACTTTCGTAACTTTCAAAAGTCCCGGAACATGTTAACATTAGACTAACGGCATAGGTCATCGCACATCGTTAACAAAATCTCATTTGTTTAACAATGTACGACACCAAAATTCTGATAGTCTCTGGAGAGTGTTATTTATATAAACGAAATAGAACGACATTACATAATCGTCTCGCATATACTCCAGCGAGAAAGTCGCGTTGAAACCACAACGCTACGTGGCGTCCTATGGCATACAACGCGAGTACTACAGCGGAACATTACCAAACACAGCCGCCTAATTAGTGTAATAATACAGAGCAGTTGAGATTATACATATACAATCCTACCGCCTAACGAATGGGGACAGCAACAGCGAGCCGGTAGTGAGGGAGGTTGTGACGCAATTGCTTCTTTATCCCAAACCAGTGACTGTAAGTGTCCTGCGGAGCAGCAATTCTCAACTCGCTCGAAATTCGACTTTTATCGGAATTCTCTGCACTCACGGAATTTTTTTCCTGCAAGCATCAGGACATAAAGATTTATTTCGAAAGATGGTACCGTTTAGAAGCTACCAGGGAAACTAATCTTTGATTTAAATGTTAAATTACTGGCAATGTCCTTGGAATTAACCTTAGAGTATTTTGTACATATTTCCATTTTCGGCTTTGAGGAGTTCCACATCAAATACAAAACAAACGGTAATTGAAGTCATAATAATAATAATAAAATTTCAAATCAATACAATGGGTCGAATTTTCCGGTAAGGGCGCAACGGAAAAAGGATATCATGTCAAGTGAATTTTAGCTTTAATTTTTATAATTCCTCTCATGATTTTTATGATTCGGTAGTCTGAATAGGTCGGTAGATTTCTTGCGTTGAAGTCTTCAAGTAGAGGTCGAAGACTTTAAAGCTTGAAGTTTTTGTATAATGCGCAAGTATTTGTGCCGCATTAGCATCTTATTACTTCGGTTCTTGGGTGTGAGTTGTAACTTTGTACACAATACGTACAATAGAACGAGACTAATAGAGCAATAGAGAAATCCAAAATCCAAATCCTTTAAGTCTGTGAGACACCTAGCATCAAGTAAAATAGGGAAGATACTGTGTGATTCGTAGCATCTAAAAAGAATAGCAAATTTCCAATAACTTCACACTTACTGATGATGCGCGGTATTTGTTTCTGTTAGTAAGAGCCATGTTTTCGTTAACATCAATTGATCTCTTTCCCCGGGGACACACAGGTTTTTAGGTTTGGCTATAACTCTTGAGGACATGAGATAATGTGTAGTAGCTCTGCATTATCACAAACTATTTAACTAAATATAAAGTATTATTACACATCTCAAATTAAATTACTAACAAACATTAATAGTGATTTGTAAAACTGGTGCCAGTATCTGTCTTCAGTGAAGTAGATTCACTTAACACCACGCCCTCAATACATGGGACATCGGTGACCAGCTATTATAGTTGTGTTTCTTTAATTTCCTTTCAATGATGAATTAGGGAACTCTGGATTTGATGTGTTTGTTATACGTGGTATAATTATGTGTAGGTGGTTAACATGGCCTCCCACGTAAAATCGCCCACGCTCCACTCGCGCATTTCGAAGACAGAGCACTCGGATCCCGCAGCGCGGGTCGGCAGTTAACCCACTGGACAAGGCACGCCCCGGGCGACCAAATACCAAAGGCCTCCGCGCGATCCGCTACCCGAACGCGGCGTTCGCCCATGAATCCTGCGCTTTGACGCGCAGTGGGTCGAAACAATTGAAGGCGCGGAACACGTCATTCATAATTTTGAGACAAGAATTCATGACTACAAATCAGCAAAAAATAGAATCATTTATAAATAAAAATAACAATGACAATTTGTGTGAGATCCGCATGTTGTTGCTTCCATAAAATAAATCAATATAGAAATAATTTAGTAAATATATTCCGTTCTTCATTAACTTCTTTCACAAGGTATTAAGTTGTTTTCAACGTTTTCATGTTTGCTTGCGAATAACGTGGGTCTTGATGAATAGTGTTTAAATGCGACTTTCAGCACTTTTCACAGTATCTCTTCCCTTTTATGAAATCTATTTCATTCAAAATTCAATTTTTCTTCACAGGATATATCATTATCTAATTTCTGAAGAAGCGATTGCTAATTAAATTGGTTTAACACAAGTAATTAATAATTTTATTCGGCGAAGTATTTTTTCCTTTCATTGCAAGGAGGTCTTCGCCTCCGCGCGTCTTCGCCTCCGCGCGTCTTCGCCTCCGCGCGTCTTCGCCTCCGCGCGTCTTCGCCTCCGCGCGTCTTCGCCTCCGCGCGTCTCCGCCTCCGCGCGTCTCCGCCTCCGCGCGTCTTCGCCTCCGCGCGTCTCCGCCTTTCGACCCACTCGGGCCAGTGTGCGGCGCGGCAGTCGCCTCTTCGCATATGTTATGCATACGCGGCAGATAACGGTGCGGCGACCGCCAAAGAGCCCCTCGCGCGCAAACCGGCCCCACGCGAGCGGATACGCGGCCGCTGCGCGTGCGTCACCTGTTCGCCTCGCCTGCCCCGCCCATCTGGCCGCCCCTATCTCCACGGCTACCTTCCCGACAGTCTGTCCGTCCGCTCGCCTGCCCCGCCCATCTGGCCGCCCCTATCTCCACGGCTACTTCCCGACTGTCCGTCCGCTCGCCTGCTCCGCCCATCTGGCCGCCCCTATCTCCACGGCTACCTTCCCGACTGCCTGTCCGTCCGTCCGCTCGCCTCGACCCGACCTCCCGCCCTTTCATCCATCCTTCCGCCCATCCGCCACTAAGTTCGTCGTTCGGCCTCGCGATCGATGTCGGTCCGTTCTTTCTTTTGCCGACCCTTTGTTTACCAGTCGTGAGACTCCGTCCTCGCGAACCGACCGGCATTTCGTCTACCCGATCACCCATTCTACTCACTCTTGAGGTAACTCCTCTGCCTGTGTTCTCGCGTCTGCCACCTTCATTTGATGGCCCGACCACCTTCTGTCGCACACACTCCAATAGTTTTCATTCTTGCCCACATTGCCCAACTGGGCCCACTTAACAGATGGTTTTGCGTGAGACCGCCCGGCTGGCCGACCGACCAGCTCACCGACCGACCGACCGACCGACCGACCGACCGACCGACCGACCGACCGACCGCCGACCGACCGACCGACCGACCGACCGACCGACCGACCGACCGACCGACCGACCGACCGACCGACCGACCGACCGACCGACCGACCGACCGACCGACCGACCGACCGACCGACCGACCGACCGACCGACCGACCGACCGACCGACCGACCGACCGACGACCGACCGACCGACCGACCGACCGACCGACGACCGACCGACCGACCGACCGACCGACCGAGACCGACCGACCGACCGACCGACCGACGACCGACCGACCGACCGACGACGACCGACCGACCGACCGACCGACCGACTGACCGACGACCGACCGACGACGACCGACCGACCGACCGACCGACCGACCGACCGACCGACCGACCGACCGACCGACCGACCGACCGACGACCGGACCGACACGCGACCGATCGACGACCGACCGACCGCCGCCGCGTTTCCGTAGCGACGTGCCCGTGCACGCTGCCCTGCGCCGCGCAACACTTGCAGGACGCATGCGTTAGCCTGCGCCGGAGATGAGCTCGCAGAAATGGTCCAAGCTGTTCTTCACGTGCAACAGGACCCGCAAAGGATGGGTCTTCTTTTATGCGGTCAGGGTGTTTCTTTCGAACTTTTTCTTACTATTAAATTGATACAAATATCTCGGCTGTAAATATGATTACGTCTAAATATATTATGTCTGATAAGTACAAGTGATAAGTAAGAAGTATTAGAATATCTACACATTCGAAAATTACCGTTTTTTCCGCATTTATGGTACTTATCGCAGGTTTTCTTGACAGATATATGGCACTCGTATATTTTAGTCCAATTTATTCGTTCTTTTTATGATTTTAAAATTGCCAATGAATTCCTCGAGTTGTTTATGAATAACAACAAAATTTGGGAGCACGATGATTTATGAATACGCTGAATGTATGATTTTATATCGCAACCGACAATACTGACCAGAATAATAAACCGAATTTTTGATTGCGTAAAACGCTTACACTTTTACCAAACTGCCAAGTTCTTAAGTCAACGAAAAATAACGCTCTGCAAAATTCATATCAGCGAACATTCTAAATCCCAAGTAAAAACATGATATTATCGCTTCAGCTCGCGGTCCGGCATTTATTTATTTTTACTTTTATTTATTTATTTTATCTGCATCCTCTGATTTGAGCTTCTAAACCGGCCCTTGGCACTTTCGGCCTCGTAAGCTGCCACCGGGCGGAGAGTAATGGCTGGGGCGGAGAAAGCCAGGCTGGACAGAGGAAAGGAGCCATCCTTCCGGTCATTGAATAGTTAGTATCTGCGCGCTGGGTGGCTGCAAAGAGGGCGGGGCCGGCTGCGGAGCCCTCGGGCAGTGGGAATGAGCGTTCGCCCCAACTTCTCTCCACTCTCGGAGTGCGGGAAGTCTTGTGCTGGTGCGGACCACACCATGTCGAGACATGGCATCCAGCGTATTTGTTACTTGAGCGATTGTATCTCTACGACTAAAGAAAACAAGAAACGATTGCTTTCCTCAGTGTCCTTTTGGTTGAATCCGATTCTCGCCTCCTTTTCTCAGAACTAAAATCTGGATCCTTTCGTATGGAATTTGGGGTAGTCGAAACGGATTTCCGAGTGTTTCTCTCGGGATTTCTTCCAACTCCTCACCTCTCACAGCACCTTTCACTCCATCGCCATTTCTATTTAGTAATCAGTAAATCACCTGGCCTGATGTGTGGTCAAGAAAGAAGCGAAAAATCAGAAAACGATTTCTGATAGTATTTTATTTTATGCAGCTACTATCAATTTAATTCCAGTTTTCATGTGTGCCAATGATTTTTAGTATAATAAATGGTTTTAATACATTGTCAATGAGTTTAGCAATTTTAGGTGAACAAATATTTCGCTTTTACCATAATGTCTTCAGAGATGTAGATGTTAAGTTGTTCCCTTATCTTATTCAGAGTTAAAATTAATTCTTATAACCATACATCGCTCGGGCGGAAGGTCACTCCGGACGAATCCTATGCAAGAAAATTCAGTAGAACGAATCTTCGAAGGTGGGTGTTCCCTTAGCTGAGCTAAGGGATGAAACAGTTCCTTCCGTCGTGAGTAATTTCTCTCGGACCATCTTATTTAGAATTATTTATATTCTCATGTCAAACTGGACATTTGACAGAGAGCCAATTACATTAGAGCCAATTATTTTCGAAGTTCAAAACTCACCGCGTTCCGGGCGTAAGGCAACAGGTGGTTTCATGGTCAACCTTCTGAGGAGCATTGGCTTGTATGTTGCAAGATTTATCCTGGCCATCTTACTACTTAGAATCCAACGAACAACTGAACACTGTTCCTTAGTCTTACACTAACCCCAACAAAAACCACACGGAAAAACCACTGATCTGCGGACGCACATCTCTAACGTTCCTACCAAGAAATCATCACTGAAGGCGGCCTTCCGAAGGAGTTAACTTCCTTATGTTCAAATTTCGATTAATTTCTATCTAGAGTCGACTCCGATTAAACTCGGATATAGTGAACTCTCGGTTACAATGAACCTAAGTCACTGGTCCTGTTATACTTACATTACAAATAAGCATAAGAAGATTCAGTTATAGGGAACCTGAACCTCGGCTATAGTGAACGAAGGAAATAAGTTCTGGAAATTAATTAGATCTCGTATGTTATTAGGCGAGTTGAAGGGTCTTGGGACGGTGTTCCAACAATGAAAGAGGCATTGAAAGGTAACAAGACCGCATTTCGATACTTAGAGACAGAGCACAATGCAGAAATACACAATGAAAATTGTACAAAGCAATCAATTGAAAATAATTGATATTTAAGGACAAATAAAGATACTGAAATTTTCAGTTCGCTCTGTTAATGAATTTTGCTGTATCTCTGTATTAATGAAATCAATTATTGTGGAAAATTCTATTTAATTTTGACATCATCGGATATAGTGTACCTCTGATACCAGTGAGCCAAAACAGTTAATCCCCAAAAGTTCACTATAACCGGAGTCGACTGTTCCGATGTACAACAAAGCGTAGAATATATCTAATACTGAAATTACTTATTTTCTCAGTTCAAAATCCGTCGGAAAACTGACGAAAACCCCATCGTTCTCTGAGCAAAAATGAAACACGGATTTTAAAAGAACGCGATATTTTGAGGAGCGAAAATGTTGCCATTATACTCCGTGGAAAGGTTGCAGTTTGTACCTTAAATTTCGTCCTGGTCATTTCCACTCTGGTTACTTGAGACGCACAACTATCTAACCGTTTCGCACCGAATGTTATTGATTTCTTGACCCCAAAATCTGTCAGAAAACTGGGAAAATTCTCTTCGGATAAGGCACTCGCACGTTCCAAGCAAGAAGGCGGCTGTACGAACGCAAATTTCGGGGAATAATGTCACGGAAAGTATTGATCCGTTGAAAGCGTTCAATTAGACTGGTCATCTTCCCTCAGGTTACGTCGATTCTGAAACCGGCTTAGGTGGCTCAGGGCATCCATTGATGTCAGTTCCGTGCCTCTGGCCGGCAGGTCCTACGGTTCGAGGCCCGACGTTGGTGGATTTTCGACACTAGCTTTTCAGCTAGGTCGAATTCAGCCATTCTCTAGCGGGTGGCTGCTCTGATCGGAAGTTTTTTCCGTAATTTCTCCAAACAACAGCAGGTGAATGCCGGAGCGGTATCCTACCAAACGGGCCACGGACCGCGCACGATCTTTCCTTTCTTTTCTTTTTGTTGTCCTATTCTTACTACACTACCACGCATGTCGGTAGCTTAGAGCTTGTCCCGTCTGCGGCGGTGCCCCGCTAGTGGAAGGTACCTGGTTGAGAGAAACAGAAAGCTGATGTGTAAGGTCGGCACCGCATCTCAGCATCTAGTCGGGAAGTCCACCGCCACTTCCCGCGATAAAAACATGCACTATAGTACGGGACTAATGACCTTAGCAGATGACGCGCTCGGAAACAAATCAATTGAACAATCAATCGCTTCTGACGCCTTGCAAACAAGTTTCGCACTGAGACTGATTAAGTCCTCGTCGCAAAACCCGTCGGCTGGTGGATTAGTGATTCCGGGCGCGTCAACAACTTAGGTCATTAGTCCCGTAAGTACAGCGCATGTTCTAACCTCGATAGATGGAAATGGTGTTCCCCCACTAGATGGCGAGAGCCGGCGCCGACCTACCGTTGGCTTCCGGGGTTTCCCCCTAATCAGGGGGGCATCGCCCCAGCCGGGACAAGCTCTACGCTCCGAACCGGTATCCCAGAATACGTGGTAGTGTAGTGCATGTTAGTGTAAAAGAGTGTGTGTGTGTGTGTGTGTGTGTGTGTGTGTGTTTGTGTAAGGGGAGAGGATAGGATAAGGAAGAGGAAGGAAGGATCGCGCGCGGTCCGTGGCCCGTTTGGTAGGGTTCTGCTCCGGCATTCGCCTGGTGTTGATCTGAGAAAACACGATTCCAGCAGCCGGCCGCTAGAATTCTCCTAGCTGAAAAGCTAGTGTCGAAAGGACCTCCCGGCCAGAGGCGCTGCAGTGCCATCAGTGGATGAGCCACCGCTCCCAGTGCGAAACCATTCGCCTTTGGACGCAAGGCGCCTGGCGCTTGCCTAGCAAGGAGGCGGCTTCATGGAACGCGGGCTTCCGGGGAGCGCGCGGGTGAGCCAACGTCCCTGCGCGGCATCGGGCTCGGGGGGCCCGCGGGGGCGGCGGTGGTGGTGGCGGCGGTGGCGGCGGCGGCGGTGGCGGCGGCGGAGGTGGCGGCGGCGGCGGCGGAGGCGATGGTGGCGGCGGCGGCGGCGGCGGCGCCGGTGGTGGCGGTGGTGGCGGCGGCGGCGGTGGTGGCGGTGGTGGCGGCGGTGGTGGCGGCGGCGCGGTGGTGGCGGTGGTGGTGGCGGCGGTGGTGGCGGCGGCGGCGGCGGTGGTGGCGGCGGCGGCGGCGGCGGCGGCGGCGGTAGTGGCGGTGGTGGCGGTGGTGGCGGCGGCGGCCGTCGCTGCGTCACCCAGCACCTCCGTCCTCGAAGCCACCGGTGCTGAGCAAGATGTTCCCGGAACGGCCCTTCGCAACGCCCGCCGCCCCGAAGGAGAAATCAGCCCTGATGACGGCGTTTTGCGTGGGTCGTTTCTTTCTCTGCATGTGGGAACAACTGGAGAGCTATCTTGATTCCGACCGTTCAAATGCTGGTCATACAGAGAATGCCATCGTGTTCAGGCTTGGTCCATCTTAAAGCTAGTACCGATCCTGTAATTATATTGTTTTATAGCTTTCTTGGGTATGCCATGTTTTTCAAAAATGTCTGTTTTGGGATCATTAGCAAAAAAGAGGATGATAATTAAGAGTAGGGAAAACTCTACTTTTTGCGCAGAAAATTACAACTAATCGTTACTGGATGACACTGAAGTAACACATCAGCAGTTACTTCCTTCACGGTTGCACTAAGTATAACTGAGATTCCAGAAAACAAGCTATTCCGTTATGGGATACATAATAATGTCGTTATTTTAGTGTCATGCTCCGAAACCTAATAAAAATGAAGATTTATTTTTCGTAATTTCTTTTATACAGTGGTGTACTTTTCGTAACAAAAATACCAACCTTAGCTCTTTTTGAATTGTCTTTGTGATTTTAAAATTTCGAATAAAAAACGTAAATAATATACAACGTAAGATAACGTCAGTCGAACGTAGGTTAAGATAACATGGCAAAGAGTCAAATTTAATATGTGGGAACCTCGCGAGACTCCTGCTCAGTTTCCTACTTCTCCCAAGAGAGTCGTGTCCGGCGCAGGATGCAGGCTGTGTACCAACGCGGAGGGATATGGCCATTGTAAATGTTAATTCGTTCATTAGCCGCGCAGAGGCTTTCTCGCGGGTCCTTTATTGCGCCACCGCTGGAAAACTTTCGCGCGAGCGACCACGCACTCTTGCGTTTAGCGAAGCACGTAAACGGGAGCGCGCTCGTGGCGATAAAACCCATTGCTCACGTCGCGGGAATATTTAGCAATGGTGAGATCTTCAGGGTCGGTGTATGTGTTGCGAAGTAAGTCCGAAATTGCGCTAAATCGCGAAATAGCGCTAAATCGCGAATCGGCTGGTTATTCCCCTGATATGTGAGATTTCGAACAAACCCCTATGATTGATGGTTTGAATACGCTCGTATGAATGTAAAGAATTGTGACCTTCTTTGGAGGCAACTACGCTCGAAAATATGTTCCGAAACAGTAAAGAAATCCACGTTATGACCTTGTTACTGAGAAACAAATGTATTTTAATAATTAAATTTGTTCAAAGATGGGGTGAAAAGTTTTTGGACAAACTGAATTTTTAAAATATACTTGCATAAATGATGGACGGATCTATTCGGGTATCGTTCGGCTAATATTGACCTTAGTTGGAGGCGCTGGCGTGGTGTTTGTCCAAGTGCGAGGAGTGTTGTACGAAAGTTAGAAGTTTTCTTGGCATAAAAATGCGTTGAAAATTATGTGTTACACAGTCTCACGATTTTCTACTGAATTTTGGGAAAGCCGAAGGCCGGAGCCTTGTTGCCTCAACTCGGAACTGCGTAGCGATGTGTAAACTGACGTATACAGTGTGGTTAGGCATCTTGCAAATAGAAATTTACGACTGACAATGTGGAACTCGTAACTACGCATGTTGCGTTTCATGAGCTGAAAAAAATCCTCCCATCAGTCTAATTCCTACTTATCATATAATGTTTGCTATTTCTCGTCACAGGAACGAACTTCACCTACCTAGCCACCTGATGTTGGCTGATGTTTATTGCATCCGACTGAAGTCGGAAGTGAGCCCGCACCTTACTTTGGAATTTATCCAATCATTTTGAATAATATGAACATTAATGAGCTAATTTATTACTAGAGAAATGAAAGAATTTCAGTGGATGTGCGTTTTTGACACCTAACACTACTATTTCTACAAGAATAACTTAGTCTCACACTCTCTAACTTACTCTAAGAACATTAGTTAAGAGGACGGCAACGTCAAATGTGAGTTTAGAAATGGCCTGTGAATTAAAAAGAATGCTTCTTCAGAATATTTCTGTCATATAACTTTATTTTTACGCGAAGTGAATATTATTAGATGTGAATTACCACAATTCCTAATTACAATAATCATCTCTCAAAAACACTTCTTGTAATCAATGTGGCATATTCAGAAAGGTTTAAAATATTCAGTAAAAAAAACTAGACATCGGGAATCCGAAGAGGCAAAGAAAAAGTTCTAGTTATTAATATTGTGTGTTATCGAGGTTTGTATTATCGAAAATCTGAGTCGAGGTGGGGTGAGGGAGGAAAATAAAAACAGATCGGTATCGAAATGATAGAAATTCAGTTATCGAGGTTCCACAACGCAATCATTGCATCGAGTGGGGAGGCAGGGGAAAGAAAGTGAAACGCGATAAAAAACCGACCGGAGAAGAAAGCGCCGCGAGGCACTAGTTGCGCGGCGACACCGCCGGCGCTTTTTCTCTCCCTTTCATTGCCACGCACAATTGAGACGAATTTACAACCCGGCCGCCCGAGACGGGAAGAGCGGCATCGGAGGACGGGAGGATCGAGGCGGAAGGGGCTGAGCAGGGGAGGGGAAGGGGATGGGGAAGTCAAGGGGGAGGTGGGCAGCTGAACGGGAGAGGTGTTAAAGGGGCGGATGGATGTAAAGTGGGAGGTGGGAAGTACTCGTAAAAATGCGAGTCACAAGGGCGCCGACAGGAAAGGATACGGAAGGTGGGGTTACAACAGGTGCCGCTTGTGAAAAGGGTCTGGAATGGAAGTGTCCGGAAGAAACATTTGAGAGAGGAATCGATGTGATGGATTAATGGTATTGTACGAGTACACTTGGTTGAGGATATTTAGTATACAACTTTCTCCGAGTGGATGGGAGGCACAGAATGCCAAGTGCGTCGTGATTTGTGTAGTATGCATCTTGGAAGAACACGAAGTAACGTATAAAATAAAATGTTATTAACATCAAACAACTCTCCAAACTGCTCCTCATGCCACGGTCGTTAGGAAAAAATGGTTAATAATATCTGACAGACTACTTACTAAATAGGTAATGTAAACAATCTTTTCGTAACATCTAGTAAAATCTCTCGTGGGAACTTTTCTTTTACCTTTCTGTTTCGAACCTTCACCCTTCAAGTTGAAAGGTCTAAAATAAAAAATATACAATGTTTGCCGGCTCTGAATGTAAAAGAGGGACAGAAATAATTATTTTCTGAGGTGAACCCTGTTCACTAAGCTATGTGATGGAGAATTTTTGTAAAAAATCAAATTTTTAAAAGAGGTTTCTAGAATATTAAAAACTATGAGATTTAACGGTGTAATGAGCCTTATTTAAGGAATATATTGGTGCAAAACGCAGCGTTCAAGAAAACTCATCTGCCTACTGAGTTTTGCGTCATGAAGAGGCAGCTAAATCCCAAAATAACAACGTAGGCAGTCAATAGTTTCTTTACTGACTTTTACTTCAAATTTTCCTCTCTCCACCTCTCAAGAGGTGATTTACGATATTTTATAGCTTAATCACAGTTTTACCTTCCCTTCACTTAGTTAAGCTACATGAAAATTTAAAAATTCTGTAAACTTAAAGATATTAGTTCAAGCAGCGTGCATTTAAATTGTCCGTACAGTTTATTCAAGAGAACAGATTTTGCACTAAATGAAGTTTATACCAAAGTTAAAAAAAATTAAAAAAAGGTAATTACTACTTTCTAGGTAATATTGATGAGAGACATTGTATTCACGAATGATTTACTACAAATGCCACTCGACAACAGCACAAAATGAATTTTGTTGTCATTTTTCACATTTTTCAATTTTGTTGTCATTTTTTATGGCTGTTACATAGTTTTTCGCTTGATGAGATTATTATTATTTTACTTCATTAAAAAAATATTTTCGGCATTGAAGATTTCGCACGAAATGGTTAAACATTTCTTTCTCCATTTATACCTGTACTATTTTACTGCATATGAGTTTTAAAACAACCTAATTTACAGGAGAAAATTAGAACTTTTAACGATAACGTACAGTTACATATACTTGCCTTTCCAACTCGATCACATTTCATTACTTCCGTATTCCTTTAATCTTTCTTTAGTCGTTTTATTGGAAATAATTTTTCACTATATTCCATATATTGTTGTAAGGCTGAATAAGACAAGGTAAGTCAATTACCTAATATATCCAAATAATCGTAAGTACTTGATTTAGATGATTGATTGATTTAGATGTTGCTTAAACACTTTTCCCATAACTACTCTACTGGGTTATTTAATAAAAGGGATAATTAAATATTGGGATACGTATAACTCCCTACTCTCCTGGGTTATTTAATAAAAGGGATAATTAAATATTGGGATACGTATAAGTATAACTCCTACTCTCCTGAGTTATTTAATAAAAGGGATAATTAAATATTGGGATACGTATAACTCCCTACTCTCCTGGGTTATTTAATAAAAGGGATAATTAAATATTGGGATACTTATAAGTATAAAAACTTAGGATGAAGAAACTTTCGAATCAACTCTGAAAAGGTCAACATGGATTCAATCCCTTCAAAGAAACCGTTAAAAATGCGAAAAAATCCAAAACAGCTAAAAATATGGAAACTTTTCGAAAGTTCCCCAAAAATTGTTGTCAAGTCGGAGTCGCTCCCTCCTACCACGTTCAAATACTCATTTATGAAGAAAAAAAAGTGTCTAGAAAGAAGACATTGACGACACTTCAAAGCATACTCTCTGCATTTATAATCTATCATTTATTTATATTCATCATAAAGACTCTTCATCGCAACAAATCCGAGCAAAAGGCATCGTATAGAACCATGAGAAAAAAGTTCTGACGAGGAAAAACCTGTGTTGTCAGGAGACAACTTTTTTTTTTTTTATTTTACTTATATTTCGTATAAGTAAACATTACAGTGCTATTGTGCTGGTAATTGGTAGCCACATCAACTAGTGTCAAATTCTGTGAAAACGCAGAGACGGGGCTAGTCATATCGCCGGCACGCACTCACCAACGACTGTCACAGACCCTTTCTCTTTCTCGGAGGCCCGCGGCTGCGACAACTTACCTGGAAAGGAGAAAAAGACGATAATTAGAATATGTCACGGTTTGAACGCTTCGATGGCAAAAGTGTAAAAAAAAGCACAGCAAAAAGGGAAGGCAACTCGGAGAAAGTGTGATTCAACCAGCGCTCAACCAGAAGCAAATGCGACGCAATCGCTTAAGAATAACAAATCGATTTGTTTCTTTCGATACGCACGCAACAAGACAAGTAAGAAGGCACTGAGTGCGGCTATGCTTCATCGTTTCACTGCTGAGAATATAGAATGATTTGGAGGTTTGCAAATATTGATTTACTGGAGGAAAACTGCAAACGCAGTTATGCTTTCATAAGTGTTTGCCAATCAATACATCGTCATTTGATTATTTAAGAAAATATTTATACCTAGATGAAGAAAGTGTTTCCAATTTTTTTATGACGTCTTGGAATTCTATGGAATTTTTCGATATCCGCTTGCGAGATTTAATCTTTACCGTGTATTTACTTCGCGAGTTTTGAGAATATCCAGCACTTACGAACACCTAAGTAAATATAAGTTATTCTACAGGTCATTTTCTTTTTTCCTTAAATATCTTTCATTTTCCTAGACTATTCCAAAACTGTCCTGACTATTAATAACGTGCAAGGCAAAGGCATTTGTGAAAGTACTTCTAATTGACGCAGCTTTCTCAGCACTGTTAAACCACCTATTAAAGTTGGCTCATGAAATTCTAGAACAACGATGAAATGTGAGACATGAAACAAGAGTTCTCACTGCAAATGACGACATATGCATTTCAAGATTTGAATGATTGGATCGACGACAGCCGACCGTCATTCCAACAGGACAGACAAGCTCGCAAATCATTCACAAAGAGAAAGTAGCTTGAAGGAAGCAAAGTGAAATGACAATCAACTAAAAGTTAAACATTATGTTTTCCCAAACAATCGTCTCCAGCTCTATAAATAATTAAGACGAGTAAATGTTGAAATATATTCTGTAGTTTCTGAATTCTTTACATTTTGCTTGAAGCAAATGTAAAGCAAGGAATTAAGTAAATCTTACGATAATTCGACAATCATATGAAAATACGTAGTGAAGTATTGATAGAATTTACATAATTTATTCTTGGGTTTGCTTTGATGCCTTTTCGGTAGGCGCAGTAAATATTGAAATGGCTAAAAAATCCAATTTTGTAATTTTGACAGGAATATTTAGGTGATATCTTAATTCTGACTTTTTTATCAAAAAATCCGGAGTGTTTGGGCATTGAACTGTACATCTACTGAAGTCATCTCTGCATCAATGGATACGTCTATATATCATGAAGAAACCTACGCTTTTCTGATAGAAAAACTGGTACGACATCAGCTAAAGGTTCATTGCCGAAGACTTTTAGTTCTATTCATATTAAAATTCATTTTGGCAGACAAACGAACTAATTCGTACTTGTATTTTCTTCTAACAAGTAGTTATATATTTCTTCCCAAACCATGATTGTATTTAATATATTATAATAATATAAATTCACTTTATTAATGTTACACAATTATAATTAAATAGTCTGATATACTTTTGCTTCGTAATTATGAATAATCCATAACCCATATACCCAATAACCATTTATATCCAACCTCTCACATAGTAGAGGGAGAAATTGTAAGAATGAATAAATTTAACAGGTCTGGAATCAAATGGAAGTCATATAGGACAATATCATTGCACGAGGTAATGTTGGTTCATGTGCTATCTGCACATGAACCCATTAACAAACTAAGCTCTTGGATGTAACCTGCTGGTATGTTCCCAGCTGTAGCCAAGCAGTATACTTGGGCTTTCGTAACGTGGCACCTAGGGGATTTGTCTTCACAATGGAATATGGCACGGCTTTTCGCGTCTTTCTCGGTAGTGTCGCTAGATGTCGCTTGATCCGTAGCACTGCTTGATATGGTGGCGATCATTCGGCATCTAGGGGAAGGATCGAGAAAGGCGCAATAATCTGTGCCATATTCCATTGTGAAGACGAATCCTCTAGGCGCCACGTTACGAAAACCCAAGTAAAGCTGTCGAAGCTGTCTCTCCTTAGAGTAACCTATCTACACCCTACAACCATAATACGCAATGGCTCGTAAATTCACATGCAGCACAAATACGGCTCCCTTCCTTCACATTTCAACCCGTTATGTATCCATCACCCAGCCTAGAGAGCGCAATTCCTCCCAGTAGCGAACTGTCGACGCCCCCGATGAAAACACCAATCGACATGCATAATTAGGCGGCCGGGCGCCACGCACCATGTCAAACTGTCTTTGCCAAGAGCGCCGCCTTCTGGACGAAGTGCCACAACTGATCTTACTGCAGCGCCTTCGACCGGGAGGCCCTAGGTTCGAATCCTGACGGCGGCAGGATTTTTAACACTAGCTTTTCAGCTAGATCGAATTCAGTCGCTGTCTGGAGGAAAATTCTAGTGGCCGGCTGCTCTGATCGGTAGTTTTCCGCGGTTTCTCCGATCAACACCACAGTACCCTAACAAACACGCCACGGACCGCGCGCGATCTTTCCTTCCTCTTCTTTGTCCCATCCTCACCCCTTACACACCCACACACTTACACTAACATGCACTACACTACCCTCGTATCCCGGGAGATCGGTCGGGAGCTTAGAGCTTGTCCCGGCTGGGGCGGTGCCCCGCTGGTGGGAGAGTCCTGGTTAGGTGGAAACCCCACTAACCGACGGTAGGTTGGCGCCGGATGTCGCCAACCTACGGCACCGGATTGTTGGCGCCGGATGTCGCCAGGGGTAAGATGACCGCCATCTCCCGAGAGAAAAAACATGGACTACATTTACGGGACTAATGAACTTAGTAGCTGACGCGCCAGGAATCACTAACAACCAACCAACTAACCAACCAACCAACCGAGAGCGCCGCACCGCGCCATGGAAAGCGCGCGCGCCACGGCAGTCCTCGGTGAGGACGGGTCGCCGCGGAGACCTCTCGCGGTGAAAGGGGCGCGCCGACGCGGACGGTGAGGACGGCTCCTTTCCTCGCCGCCGGAAAAGGCTGGCGGCAGACGCGAGGGTGCGTCGAGAGTCGAACCCGCGTCGCGACGCGACATGACGCGAGGAGAAACTCTCCGCACAAGAGACACTCCTCCGTGTGACATCCCTACAAGTATATATTTGCTGTCACTTGTCTCCTATTTCACTTGAAGAGTCTCGTTTCTCGTACTGCCGTCGGGTTTTCCCCTCGCACGAAAGTATCGTAGGGCCGTTGGGCTACTTACAGGTAAATTCAATTACGTTAAATGATTACTTTTTACGAAAGAACATAAAAAAGATCTTTCTTTTTGGATAATGCATGGTTAACGTTAATAAGTTAAAATAATTTTCCAACGCAAGTTTCTGAACAATATTTTTCGATAAATAAGGAAATCTCTTAATAGAGTCATATTGAAAAATTATATCATTATAATGTTATTAAAAATAAATACGATCATCATTATTTTTAAAATAGCATCGATGATCAGGGAGTATTCAGATATATTCTTTAAAGCATGTTTATAAATGTATGGTTTTTTTTTAAAGGTATTACCAATACACGATATTGTCCAAAGTTTGATGATTCAGTATAACAGCATAAAACACATTTTAGTGAATACATCAAATATTAAGTGCCGTAGATCCCTGTTATCTATATTCGAAAGCTAATTCATAGGAGGAATCGCCAAATCGATTTATGGCCCTCTGAAGAGAGCCTTATCTTTCCACGTGCCGTTGGGTACTGCAATTGTCTTCTGCTAACGAAGTATTTATCACGTTTTCTTACTAGCGTTAACTACCTTTTATTTATCCGAGAGGTAAAACGTATTACAGAAATAGAGAACTTCACGAAGGAAGGTGATTATAGAAAATGACAGAAATTTACCTCCAAGTGATAAGTACTTTTATGATCAAGGAAGCATTTGTAAGTTATTACGAAAATATACGGATAACGAATTCAGCTATAATGCACGGCCGTTAAAGCCCAATGGGGAATCTGAGATTAGCTTCCCCTCAACCCTTGCTCCCTGAAAGGCAATGACGCATGAGGTACTCGGCTGATCTTTCTCGTCCACTAAAAGCCCGCCAGTGTTTATCATCAGTTGATAAAAGTCTCGGTAAGTCAAATACACAGTACATCATACATTTTACTTTTCAACATCATTTAACTCTCTTTTAAATTAATGTTACAATCCTTGTGGTTAGTGTTGGGAGTCAATCTGTTACATTAATATAAACAAATTATTTACAATACTTCAACAACTTCCTTTCCCTCTTCTAAAATACCATTGTCAAGAAGAGCATCCAGAACAATTTACGGAACAGACAGCACTAAGCGTAACACCGCAGCTGAAGATAGCGTTTGCTACCACGAGCAATGCCGAAGAGTTAAGCCGTCAATTAACGCGAAGGCGCGGGCGGGGAGAAACTCCAGCTGGGAGCCACCGCTTCCGATGGCCACGTCTCTGACTTCCGTCCCCTCCCGCCCCCACGTGACTCGCCCCGCCCACTCCCAGCTGGGAAACGACGCCCCGGGACGAATCTCCTCGGTGCTGCGCCCTCAGTCAAAGAGAAAAAAGAAAGATGTAGTAGTAGAAGTAGAGAAAAATGAAATATTTATCTTCCCAAAATAAGTTTCTTTTTTCTTCTCTTTTTCTTCAAAATTCATGTAGTATATGACTTAGTGTAGAAATAACAGAATTTTGAAAAAAGGAAAAAAAGAAAAAAAAGGAAGAAATGAAAGAAGTTCATTCATATTGCTTTATATTGAAATGCTAATTTCTATACATATATTGAATCCACTATACCGGTATTTTGCATTTTCTTCGAGGGTAAAAAGTATTTATTTAAATTAGTTCAAAGAGCAGCTGGAGGTAAACCAGGAGGCTCGGGTTCGAATCCCGGTCGGGACGACCAATTCATTGAACTAATTTAATTATTAAAATACATTGTTACTCACTAACATGGTCACAATTTGAACAGCTGTACGTCTGCGGAACATATTCTCCGATCGTAAGTGCATCCAACAAGGTGACGGGCAAGGTGACAATCATGAAATATTTATCTTCCCAAAATAAGTGGTTCTTCCGGAGCTGATATTGAAATATTCGTCAACCCGGTTATTATCGTCAACTATTTTTTAAATGCAGGTGGCAGGGTGCTACTACAATACATAAACGCTGATACAAGACAATAAGTAAAGAAAAATTCATTATTTTCAAAACTTGAGAAAAGAAATTCCTGATAAGCAGGATCACACATTTTCATATTGTAATTATGAGTTCAAATGTAAAATTTGCTTACATGCGCATTCAGACATCTCTAACCAAAAAATTACCTTTGAAATGAAACTCCAACATTAACAGAATTAGAAGTTTCAAGAGATAAAATAACCGGTCATTTATTTTAATTTTTGGGATCTATTTTCTACGGGGAACGATTTCAGAAAAAAAATCCGACGGTTTAAATGATTGCTTTGATGACAAAGAAAATAATTTGCGATTTTGTTGGTGTTTCTGCCCACTGTGGGCGGTGTCAGATGAGACGTTCAGCTTTCCTCCGCTCGCGACGACCCCTTTCGTCGATCATTAGGAGTCGATTGCAAAGGAGAGAATGGCTACGTCAGCGTAATCGAATAAGAGAAAACGGCTCACCACGAACTCCGAACGCGTCACTCGAGAATTCTTTAACTTCAGTTACAGGAACTGACAGAATTCGGTTGATGGATAAACGCGGCGTCAGTACAATGAGATAGACCTATTAAGATACATAACTGAATAATTGAATTGTTGTACTGTTGAACTGAATTGTTAAAAAAATAAACAATTATCAATGATCTATGTCACATATGAAGATTAATCGACTCTCTTGGGTTCAAAAAAGGGATGAGTACACTTACGTAATATGAACCACTAATTTTCCTGATTACGTAGGCTTCCGCGGCCGAACCACTAATTTTCCTGTTGATAATTCTTCCATGCATTTGCAATGCATAATGATGCGTGAATCATCTGTAGACTTTCGTCGTCAGTTGTACTTTACTGTAGTAACGTAATGATGAATAAAAACTACTAAACATTTGGAATTCCTCCAAAGTGTATAAGAAAATTTAAGAGAAATTAATTTGAAGCACGTGAATGGATATCATCGACAAGTTGGTTCAGTTTCCTCTGAACTCTGCGGTATCTAGTAGATTTTTATCAACACAAATATTATCAGAGAACATGCTGTAAATATGTAATTTTAGCATGCAATTATTTACAAGTGGAAATTGAAATACATCGATGTAACTTAAAGAACTATTAAATACTTTTAACATTGAATTTTAATTATGGGGCTACATAACTCGAAAACATTATGTTTGTGTTGAATTGTTCTATAACTGAAGATTTCACTGCACATAATATTAATATCAGTGAAAAGCATCCCTAAATCAAAAGAATGCTTCGGTCAACGTACTCGGCAGTTTCCCCTTGTTTCTAGTTTCTTTACCTCTTGCATGGAATAGTAAAATTATTCATCGTGTTGACTTTCACGAGAAAATAGCTAGACTTCGAGCTTACTCAATACTGCTGACGAACACGCAACTAAACAACACGAATCTTGTCTAACCCTTTATCTACGAATTTCCGGAATGTTAAAAAGCAATTAGTAGTCCACTGCACGAATACAGTCTTCCTGGTCTCTCGCTTCCATTTCCAACTGCTTCGAATCAACTCTCTCCGCCCATGAAGGATAATACTCGCCATGAAAGTGACTTAACCGGAGCACTTTAATGAGATGCAAAATTAAGTGTCGCAGCGAACTAAGGACCTATTCACAAATATTATGGAAAAGTAAGACTTTTCCGTAATACTAGTCGACCGTAATACTAACTACAAGTCGCTTTTTATTTATTCCCTGTTGTTGTTGTTGTTGTTGTTGTTTTGAATAATTGTCTTCAGGAAAAGCACATTAAAGTTGCGGTTAATTCTTTACAAGCCGTCCCAAAGAATCTGATCGCGAAGGTATTGAGAAACTAAATGAACTGGTGAAAGGGAAATTAAATATTACCGACGTTTGTAAAATTTATGGACATTATTTTGCCTATTTTATGAAAATACACTTCTAGTGCATTATTATACAATTGTTTTAGCTGTTATTGGAGGTAACTTTCATAGTCATTCTCTCAAAACAAATTTCTGAGTGACGTCACTTTTCAGAAAAAGAGAGAATCTCGTTTTGCTCTGGCAGCGTGTGGCGTAGGTGCTAAAGTGATCTCAAGCTGCCAGACCCTGTGGAAGGAGAGTAGGCTCTCGCCCTATCACGCATGCAGCTCGACATCGTTTCGGTAAGTGCCGAAAACCACCAATTTCGCGCGTGTTTTCGGCCTTCGTGCTTCATTCGTCAAGGTTAACGCGTACGCCGCCGTGCCGCGCCAGCCAGCCCTGGCCGAGGAGAGCAGACTTCTGCGAACGAGTGCGCCACCACCAAATATCCCAGAGTTCTGCGATCGTTGCAGAGAAGTTTTTAAAACAAGACAGAATATTTCGACATTACAATGAACTTGCGACTGATGAACGATTACTTTGCGAGATTAGTTAGTTAGTTAGTTAGTTTAGTTAGCTAATGCCTTATTTTACGTGGCGACACTCGGGCCAACAGGCCCGCTCTTCCGACTAACCACGCAAATTTCGATGTGCTCCTTTCACCACCTAGCAGAGAAATTCTCAATTTTGGCGGATCTCAATTTTGCTCAAAGGCTTCTTTTAGGCTTGAGGATCTCTTACATGCAGTAAATCTACTACATGGGACAGCCGGCTTTTCTTCCCATCCGAAGGAAGGCGTTCGAAGGATTTTTTCGCCCGTAAAAATCCACGGATTCGATCGGGTTTGAACCCGCAAAGTCTGGTACAACAGTCCGGTACGCTGACCGTCATACCACCGAATCCGTAAGCAGAGTTCTGCGAAGGAGTGCGCCGCCACCAAATATCCGAGAGTTCTGCGATCGTTGCAAAGAAGTTTTTAAAACAAGACAGAATATTTCCATATTACAATGAACTTAAATACTTTGTGAGATAGTATTTTATAGTTAGGATGCGCCGAATGACGGATTCTAAAATGTAAGAATTGGGGTACTTTTGATGAATGTTTTATTATTATGACCGTTTTTAGGACCAATTAATACAGACACTACGTAATATTTGTATTAATTGGTCCTGAAAACAAACACTCAGACTGAATGTAAATGAACCACTTAGGTGTTCAGTTTCGAGGTCTATCTTACAGCGTGTATAAGCTCGTAACTACATTTCATTAATAGTGTTCTGTATTGGGCAGTTATGACAAAGCTGCCATACGAGTACAGTGAGCCGCTATTACTGTCCCTTCGTCTCGATTTCTTCTTTACCGGAACCTATTTTTAGTTTCACTACTTCATTATTCACGATGAATCTTTAACTGGCAGATCTTTAGCTTTATGTGCGCGCCGATTTTGATGAGTGCAGTGAAAATAAATAAATAAATAAGTAAATAAATAAGTAAATAAATAAATAAATAAATAAATAAATAATAAATAAATAAATAAATAAATAAATAAATAAATAAATAAATAAATAAATAAATAAATAAAAAAATAAATAAATAAATAAATAAATAAAAATAAATAAATAAATAATAAATAAATAAATAAATAAATAAATAAATGCAGTTCTCAGAAGGGAGAGAGACGACGCTAGGGGATGGGAATGCGGAGGGGCGGTCGCGCAGGAGAGGGGAGGGGGAATGGAGGGGAAGGAGGCGCCTCACACGCTCCGCCAATTGCGGTCAAGGGTGGAAGAGCTCCGCCCGCGGCCCCGCGCTATTGCGAAAGGAAGGCCCCGCGCCCAGCGATAGGGCGCCAACACTATTTCCTTTAGGTCAAGATTAAGAGAAAAAGAAAGAACAGGGGAAGTCAAATACACCGTGAAAAAATAACTGAGATCCACAAAAAGCGAAGCAACTTGAGAAACAGTAGACTATTGGAAGTGAAAGAAGAAACAATTCGATGTATTGGAGAATAAATACGATTTCTAATGAAAATAAACTCGATACCACTTTACACACAAACCTTATCATTAACGACAGTACTACACTCATGCATTAATTCTCTGGGGCAATGACACAATCATAACTCATGATCAAGCAGGCGATCATACATTGGACAATGCGGAGATATATTAGTAAAAAGAGATTAGTCAAGGACCCCAAGAGTGTGTATAGAAACAAGATATAAACTATTAACAAAAATGTAACAAACCGACTGCCAAAATATAACTAATTTACCCATGCAGAAACGCAAAGCCTGGGGATGATAGCTGAAAGATATAAAAATTTTAATTTCAATTCATCATGAAGTTTACTTTATGTTATAATTTTGTGCTGTATTCGTGCACTACGCTTGGTTTTATTTAGCCAATGTTGTTTTACCTGATTTGTAATGAATTAATTAAACGACGCTTCCAGTCATAATTTAAAATTTTTATTAATAGACGTTTCGATCTCTAAATCTGAAATCCTCTTCACATATCTGAAGGCGATTTGACGTTTACACACCGAATCATCTATTAATAAAAAAATAAAATTATGACTGGAATCATCGTTTAGTTGACTGATTGATATTTAATCCAGTGAAATCACTCTGAACGTTTTGATTTGTAATAGTTTTAACATTATTCTATCTGGAATGTCCACCTCAAAACTCGAATAAATAAGTAAGTAAATGAATAAATAAGTAAATATATTAATAAATAAATAAGTAACTAAATAAATAAGTAAATAAATAAGTAAATAAACAAGTAACTAAATAAATATATAAATAAGGAAATAAATAAATAAGCAGGGCGGAGGACTTCTTGCCAACCATCCGCCACCGAGTCCCTTAACCGCAGTCCCGGCCAGCATATTTCTTCCCGGCCTCCGCCCCGCCCCGCCCCGCCCCCTCGTCCTCGTCCTGAGGGGCGACCTAGTGTGACGAGCGTTGACTCGCCGCGGACGGCGGCGGCTGCTGCCAACGCGAAGCTTTGCGGCCTGCGGACGCCTCCCCGACGAGGAAGATTCGAGACCCCCGACCCCAACAAACTCCTCACTCCGGCTTCGAATATGCGATGTGAACTCTCGAGCCCATTCTGTACTGTTAACTCCAAAATGACATTCAGATACAACTCTTGACTATTCCACGTCATTAGACTTTCAAACAGATTGGAATCCAATTCGGCAGTTCTGTTTTGTGAATTTTGTTTTTTGAAGTACGTATTTGAATGTTTCCAAGTTAATTTCCAATCCACTTAAAAATGTTACGGCGCGAAAATGCAGAGTCGATTCAGAATGTGATTTTGGCCTTATCGTGTTCTAACCAAATACCGCACAATGAAGCTGAACAGCGATCAGGATGTCCTTTGGGGCCGGCATGGTTTCACTCCTTGAGTTCGCAGAAGCACGAAAGTTGATGGCAGACAACTCACGAACTTTGTACCAAATAGTTGAGGCATTCCAGTTTAGAAAATTGGACGTTCGCTTTTGGCAAATGCTTCTCAAACTATAATAGGAAAGACGCACGAGAATGACGCGACGGCTGTCCGAGAAAGATTTGTGGACCTCGTGCCAAGCGGATGCGTTCTTCGGACATGAAATTTTGAATGTTCACTCTCGAGCCGATTTAGGTATGAAATTAGTCACGATGTCCTTAGGTCTGGCACGCTCTTACCTATTAAGTCTTCCGGAGGACAACGGCTAGCGGAGGACGATAAGAGAACTTTACTTCTATTTGGGAAAAATTCATGTTCCCCCTCGCACACATATTACACGACCTGCAGCAATGAAATCTTATTTCCTACGTGATTCCGTTCATTGAATTCTCACGAAGAAGACGGCTGGTTGAGGAAAATTGTGGACTCCATGACAAATGGACGCATTATTGTCACATTTTTTCAATAAAAATTGACTTTCGCTCATGAACAATTTTTACACTACATAAAGACGCAACATTGTTTTGTCCCGATTCTCACAAGAACAAAATCATTTTCCGGAAAAAGAAATTGAATGCTTTTCTGGAATAAAGTGGCATACATATGCTTGCTTACAAGCGTAACAACTAATTTATAAACTTGTATGTCCCCCTTTTCAATGAATTATTTTGACTTTTTTCTGTTGGCTGCCATGTTAAACGAGAAGTCTCGATTCACCGTGACTCAGATAATCGCATGTCTAGTGTACAGTACTTTTTTGTGAATCGGAATCACCATTTGAAATCTGGCAACCGAGTATTTGTGCAATTGCACGGTTTTTTGCGGAAGGAAAACAAAAATAATGGCGTCCACAAACGCAAGCTGTGTTTCGACGAGGAACATCGCTAATTGCGGAGCTCGCGCGGTAGCGGTTTCTCAAGGGCTTAACGGAATTCCATTAATGCTACGTTATGGAGCGCCACGCTGTTGTAGGCTTGGGCGCCGGCTTGTAGCGAATCGCACACCGCAGAAGGAAGTGTGGCCGACGAGGAAGGAGTTGCCGAGCGGAACGCCATGCAGTCTGTGTGTTATTACTAGGGGGTGGATTTTGATGACCTAAAACATCTTCGAAAATGATCAATAAAATGCTCTTAAAATGCTTTTAAAATGCCCTAAAACCGAAGAAAAATGACGTAAAAGTCTTATCAAAACCAGATCGGATGAACAACTCAAGCTGCTGGATACGTTAAGGATGTAGTCGAGGCTTCTTCCATTCGTTCGAGTGAATTTAGCTTACAAACTATTCTTTACGAGAAAATCTGTCTTTAGTTACCCTGGAATCGGCCGCGAAATCATAGCAGTAAAAAAATAATTTCGTGAAAAAAAGCCTTTTTTCCGTTTTCTGGGCATTTTTATTTTCCCTGACGACTCTGGTATCACTAAAGAAATAATTAATAAAAGCAAAGTGTATATTACTAATTATGAACTTTAATGATGACTATAATCTGGTCATTAAAATAGAAAATAATAATTTTTTACTTAAGAATTTATAACAAAAAATGCTTTTCTTCATGTGATTTTCATCGTATTCTTCATGTTTTTTACTTGCACTAAAATTATACCTGACTTACAAATTCCCTGAGTTTTTTCCGTAGCAGATGCATTCTATGACTTGTCTCGGTTTTCCAGATGGTGGCCACTCAGTAATTCAAGCGCCGGAAGTATCGCCAGGGGTCGGAGACGCTCGGAAGGTGCGGGCAGCGGCACAAGCACAAAGCACAACCCAGCCCGCGCCCAACGGCCCCCCCCGCCCGCCCCACGGCGCCCGACGCCGCTGCCTCCACGCCCGCGCCTCCCCGCCTCGCTCTTCCCCGGCCCCTTCTCCCCCCCCGCCCCGCCCCGCCCCCCCCTTCCCCCCCCCCCCCCCCCCCCCTCCCCCGCCTACCCTTCCTCGCCTCGCTCTGCCCCGCTCCTCCCCTCCTCACCACTCACCACCCCACCTCGCTCTGCCGGCTCTTGCCCTCCGGCACCACCCCGCCTCACTTTGCCCCATCCCATTCTGTCGGCGCTGCGCCGCCCCACCCCGCTTCTAGCTCCGTCCCTGCCCGTCCCGCACCGCGCCTGCTGCTGCGTGCCTACACGCGCTGTGGCGACGCGTGACGCGCAGCGCCCGCGGCACGCACGCCCACGCCACACGCACGCCCCCTGCGTACTGCGCCTGCGCCAATCGGAAGATTCGGGTGACAGGTGGGGTAGCGGCACATCGCTCACCTTCCATCGTTGTGCACGCGGTATCATACCCCGCACGATCCTCGTGGAATTTGTGTTGGTGCAAGCGGGGTTCTCCCGCTTTTCCGACCTCGCATTTCACCAATGCTCCTTCGTTATTCACATCTTAGTATCAGCATCACTCGCCTATCAAAACCATTCTTCGCAGGTTTTCAGGTACTGAAGGTCAAAATAAAGATCTACCCGATGTTTCGGGTGAAGCATAATGAATTAGTCCGACTGCTCGCCTTCCTTCTCTGTATACAGCTGTTCATATTCCGGTCGTTCCGTACGCAATTTGTGGCGAGCAAAGACGACACACCCCAGGTTTTCCTGGGTTCTCCCGTTTCTTCTAACTCTTTCCCCTTTAACCCTTTCTCCAATTCATGCGACTTGTGGACAAAGTGGGCTCGTGGCAGATACTCTTGGGATTTTCCTTATTCTACTTCTCATTCTATCATTGTTTCGTCGTCACCCCAATCATGTCCTCAACCGTCTCCCCGAATCCATTCATCTCAGGAATTGCCAAAAGGATTAGGGGCTGAGAAAAAAAAATAATACACAGTAAAATTTATACCAGAATAATCTTTGAAAAATCTAAGGGGAAGGAGAAAAGAAAATAATGAATTGCCATTCATTTCGAAGTGAAGTTTAAGTTATCGAAAGCGTCGAGATAAAAGGTAATAATGCATCGAGATAATTGGTAAGTACGAAAAACGTTCTAGATATTGAACTCAAGATCATATTATGGACATTCGGAGATCGTGCTATGGAAGTCCCTATACTCGACTTCTGAAAAACAATTTTTGTAGATGTATCGCATTTAGCACGATTGACGATTATTACTGAACACAAAGTTCTTCATAATGATTTCGGATGGTCTCTATTCTTTTATTTAATATGGCTCCGAACAATTACAATTACATATTAACAGTAGTATTCATTAATTCCAATGCGCTAAATGTTAGAGTATTACATTCATGTAATTAACGTAGTCAAATATTAATAATTATGTTTCATTTCTTTTCTTGATTGCAATTTGCAATCTGACTACAAATTTGGATGTTTTAGTTACAACGTTTCTTAAAAACAGTAGTTTGATTCATTTACCTAGCACAGTAACAACATTTAAGCGAACGTCCACGTCAACAGTAATAAAACATTAAAATTATATTCATCCGCTCGCGGTATAAAATTACTATTCTAGAAATTAGAAAAATCAAATAAAAACAGATACAGCATGGAAATATCATTTAAAGATTTAAGGTTGAAATATTGTTACCATGTATTGAACAATTATGTACATTCCCACGAAAAATATATTAGTCTTGACGTGTAGAAGGAACGTCCTATTTCAATGCACATTCCACGAACGCCGGAGCAAAAACCACCATCCATTACTTAAGCGGGATGGCATCGTGATTGTGACTCAACGCTTTCAACTCTGAAAAATAGACGGTAGCAAGCGAAGTAATCTTGTCATCCTGATTCAACATAATCATGGAGGAGGGAGAAGTTGCTTTCTTGGTCTGAATATTAATTTAATGGCCAGTATACGACAAAGCAAATGGGCGCTGGAAGTGGGGAGGGACGGCATTCCAGGAAGGCATTCCACAGTTTGAAAACCCACACTTAAGTGGAACTAGGAGTGTTTGAAATCTGAAGAATGGGGACGATAACATTTTCTATGGTTTCTATCCAATAAATTCTTCAGGAGAATTTTAATATTCGTGAAGCAACTAAGAACGAGCACACGTCTGAATGAGGGTAAGGGGTCGAGTAGCATTTTCTCTAGTAACGAAATATAATTTTTCTTTAAATTCTCGTATATTCCACTACACTTACAATTCTATGAACTCTTATTTCACATTTCGATAAACTACAATGATTTTAGTAAACCTAAAAAGTAGGAGTAACATAAAAATACGAGTAAAGAAATGAAATTGTAGTAATATTCTACTCTAGGGGTTCATAAGTGTCAATAGGAAAAACAAGAATTATCCAATTTTTCCTCGTCAGGGTGTGAAGCTGATCAGGAGCGAGGGATCCGTTGTTTCAGGTGCTGCGCCGGCATCCCTCTGGAAAGAATCAGAAGAAACATTGGAAACCTCCAATAAGAGCAGTTGCCCCTTAGAATTTCCATCCAGACCGCTATTCTCAGTTGGTGTCAAAAATCCTCGCACAGCTATAACTCGAGCTTAAATCCTCCCGTCGTACACAGCTTCTGTAATGGGGTCGCAATTACACATGCTACAGCAACGGATTGCGCTTCATTTATCTTCCTAAATTTCAGAGAACAGTTTGAAGCTCTCAGTCTCAAACATGTAAATCAATAAAATAGCAGCGATTTGTAACTAACAAATTTTGCTAATTGTAATCGCTTATGACTATTCGTAATGCCGCCTTTTTTACAAGAAATTTCATTAAATAAATAAAACACTTTCTTTGAAAACGAGTGCTCACATGCCATCTTCACCTGAAACTTACCCGATTCTTCTTACCGGCCGGCGGACTGTTAAAATCCTTAACGGACGCCAGTCGTTAGAGAGAGGTTTTTCGTCCATCTGGTTACGTTAAGCTTATTTAACAGTGCAGCATTACGAAAACACCTTTCCAAGGCGCAGGCTCGTGATCGACGGAGCGCTGGGATCGAATAGCCGCTCCCGACGGGCATAAGCCCGCGCCCAGATACCCACCCGCCGCGTCGCGGTGCCCGGCGCCCGGTGTGCGGTTACAGGGGCTCCACGCAAGCGTGAAGCGGGGGAGGGGGAGGGGCTGAGACGTAGGTAACACGAGCGCTGTCGCGGGATATCTGAAGAGGGTGGGCACTGGGCAGCCTCTAGCCTCCAGTCAGGCTGGAGTAGTCCCAAAAGCTCGTTTGACCATATTACCAGAGCTATCGTAATACTTTGCCTGAATGGAGGGTCACATATTGTCAGCTTTGTTCAATGTTTAGTTTATTACAAGTTGTTAGGAAATTATTAACCTTTCAGGAAAAATGGTCGTTCATTGGAATTGTCTCAAGTGTTATCATTACTATAAAGAAGGGTGCTTTATAAACAAAGGAAGGAAAACGTTTAAAAAGAAGCTTTGAATGCAGGAAAAGATACCAGAATTATCTTTAGTGATCTGAGATCTTGGAATATAAAAATCATTTGCAATTAAGACACTTAAGAACAGTCAACTTTTTTAATTGATTAAATTTAAAGGAAAACTGCTCTACAAAATTTTCCATGTCCACTCTCATTACATTTTGCAGCATCTACATCCTAAATTGACTTGCAGAAATATTGTTTGCACGACGAAAATGCAATGATTACATTTTTCCCAATAAGAGCTGTCAAGTATTCTTAGCGATTGACACACCACATCGTGACTGAGCTGAGGGTAACATACCACATTTAGGGAACAATAATAAAATATTAAAGAAAATGCAATAAAAATATTGAGATGACATCGATGCCCAAGAAAAATGACAAATCACAAACAATATCATTTTGTAGGAGAAGATTTTCTCATCAGCGTATTCGTTTTGTAGCCAAAGGCAAAGTGATTTTCCTGCATGATTTTTTTTAGTAAAAATAGACTATTTTCTAAACACATTTCTTCACTTAACTAAAAGAATGAAGAATTTTGATTGATTGATTACTAGTGACTCCGGGCGCGTCAACTGCTAAGGTCATTAGTCCCGTAAGTGTAATGCACGTTTGTGCTCGGTAGGTGGCGGTGACATTGTCCCGCTGAATGGCAAGATCCACCGGCGACCTACCGTCGGCTAGCGGTATTTCCCCAACCAGGTATCTGCCGCCAGCGAGTCACCGCCCCAGCCGGGACAAGCTCTGAGCCCCCAACTGATATCCGGACATGTGTCGCAGTGTAGTGCATGGCAGTGTGTGTGTGTGTGTGTGTGTGTGTGTGTGTGTGTGCGCGCGCGCGTGTGTGTGTGTGTGTGTGTGTGTGTGTGTGTAAGGGATGGAATGGGACAAGGAATGCGAAGGAAATATCGCGCGTGGTCCTTTTGGTAAGAAACTGCCCCGGCATTAATCGAAAAAAATAACACGGAAAACTGCCGATAAGAGACGAATTTTGAGATGCCACTATTCGCGTGCATCGACGGTGGAAGGAATAGATTCGTTTGGTTTGTTTTTTTCGTGTTTCCGGGCGCGTCAACTGCTTTGGCAATTAGTCCCGTTAGTGTAGTGCATGTTTTTATCAGGACATGGCGGTGGTCTTCCCCAGCTGGATGGCGAAATCCGGCGCCGACCTACCGTCGGCTAGTGGGGTTTCCCCCAACCAGGACTCTCCCACCAGCGGGGCACCGCCCCAGCCGGGACAAGCTCTAAGCTCCCGACTGGTCTCCCGGAATACGTGGTAGTGTAGTGCATGTTAGTGTAAGTGTGCGTGTAAGAAGAGAGGATAGGACAGGGAAGAGGAAGGAAAGATCGCGCGCGGTCCGTGGCCCGTTTGATAGGGTACTGCTCCGGCATTCGCCTGGTGTTGATCGGAGAAACCACGGAAAACTACCGATCAGAGCAGCCGGCCGCTAGAATTCTCCTCCAGACAGCGACTGAATTCGACCTAGCTGAAAAGCTAGTGTCGAAAATCCTGCCGCCTAGGACCTAGGACCTCTCGGTCAGAGGCGCTGCAGTGACATCAGCTGTTGCACTGAGCTACCGCTCCCGGTGGAAGGAACAGAGAGGAACGCAAAAGCCAAGCCAAGAGAAAAGTGGAGTGTAGTGGAGAGGGCCGCCGTGGGCCGGCCGGGCCGCGCGGGGCGGGGGGGCGGGGCGGGGCGGCGCTCGAGGTCGCCGGGCGGCCGTGTGTCCACGCAGGTGCCTCCGACATGCATTCACGCGTCGTCGTCCACGCAGCCTTGCGTTGTTGTGGACGCGCGCGTGGTGTACATCCATAAACTGAGATTTATCCGCTGTGATTGTAGCTCCTTTCCTTGTGTGCGGCGTGTTTCCTACGGAAACAAATTAGGCTGGGCGTTGTGATTTACAGGTAGGTTTCTTTTGTACCTAATAAGCACGTCGTCGACCACGTTTATTATAACACGATATTCAATTGTCACAAATTCTAATATACTACTTATTTCTGCCTTAGGAATTGGTGTATAAACTAATAAGACTTATATGTTTGAAGTGCTGTACATGACTATTTTAAGAGTATGAAATATTTTAATGATGGTTCTATTTCGGCTTTGAGACTCTAATGTCTTTCATCACGCAAGTCGTTTTGAAGAATGACTCATGAAAAAACGTATATTTTTACCGTGAAATTTACTGCTAGAAATGTACACTACTCTAATCGTTAACAGGGTGGGAAATAGTATCATTTACTGTCTTCACAAGCCTGATGATTTTTAGTCTTGAAATATTAACGATACTTTTTGGATACATCCAAAAGGTTTTCAGCAGAAGGACCATCGGCTAGTAGTTATCCTTGATCACTCGTTTCCGTAAAACCGATATTGGTGCTGATCACTAGCTTCTAATCGTTCTCATGAATGTGAAAATCGAAGAGAAGGTCGAAGAATCTAAAAAAGGACGGGACGAAAGAGCGCGACAGCTGGGTGTAGAGCAGCAAAATGAATCATGTTAATGAAGGATATACGGTGGCTGATTCTGAAAAGAACCTCAAGACTAGGCAAATGGAAGACGGAACTCACTTTCACTGTCACTTAAATTCGAATTACGAGCATCGCCGTCCCGCGAGGTGAGCAACATAACTATGGACGGACCGCCAGAGTTCGCACCTGCCTTTTACCGCCAGCAACGCTGTCCTATTTACGATTTTTACTATCCGGCATTTATTACGAAGCAGTAACGAACCTTTCGCTGCAACGCAACTAAAACTATAAAGCGGTACAATCCTGCTGTAAAAGATGGAGCAATTTGGTGGAAAGAATGCGTTCGGTTGAACTGAACCCTACAATTTAGTAGAACTTGACACGAAGGGGATTACAGAGGACAATGTTTTTCAAGGAGGCGCGTGCCTGAACGGAGAATGATATGATATTAGTTTTCTGTGTTCATCGTTTACAAACTTCGTTGGTTTACTAACTCATAGAGGCTTGTTATTTAAACGTGAAAACGTTAAATCAAAGCAAAACTTCAACCAATTTTCACAAAATTCCTTTCATGCGCCTTCACCGTCTACACGTATACAATTTGAACTAAGAGCTCATCACGCCTTATGAAAGCAATAAGAAGCTTTCGTTTGGTATGTAAAGGCATACCCTGAATCTTGCGTAAGAGTGAAAACTAGGAATTAGTAATTGGACACACTCGATTAATGTGACGTCTAAATAAGAAAAAATAAAATCGCCCAAATGCGGACGTCTTCAGTATTATTAAATATTCGCCTGTGTAATTTGATCTTCCAATCTCGTACCGACATTTAACCAGTACTTATTTACTCCCCACATAAATCTTTGATACATGAAATTAAATTCGACAATTTATACGGATTAAAACCACATTCTCATCGTCTAGCAACCGTGATCCGCAGAGTCTCATGACAAAGCGTAGTTATAGTTCGCGCCGCTAAAAGCGGTTTTGAAGCCTACGGCTAATACAACATATACGGGGGAAAGCATTGTTAGACTCAGTTGAACAGGCGGGCAAGGTGTTCCACCATTTAATTTATTCATTCTTTCGCTCGCTCATTCTATTATTCTCTCGTTCATTGATCTATTTACTATTTACTTATTTGAGATTGTTGGTATAATTTGGGTGTCTAAGTTGAACAGGCGGGCAAGGTGTTCCACCATTTAATTTATTCATTCTTTCGTTCGCTCATTCTTTTGTTCACTAGTTTGTTTATTTATTTATTTATTTATTTATTTATTTATTTATTTATTTATTTATTTATTTATTTATTTATTTATTTATTTATTTATTTATTTATTTATTTATTTATTTATTTATTTATTTATTTATTTATTTATTTATTTATTTATTTATTTATTTATTTATTTATTTATTTATTTATTTATTTATTTATTTATTTATTTATTTGTGTGTGTGAGTGTGTGTGTGTTTTGGCACTGAGACAGGCAGCGGCTCCTCTGCTATAGTGACGCCCACTTTGGCGCGTCTCCTTACCCTTCAGCTCCACCCCGATTGCTGGTGCAGAGAGCACCAGAGCACCAACGCGGCGTCGGCGCTCCGCCGGCCCCCGGAGCTTGGGCCGCTGTTATGGGCGCAGATTGCAGGGTGGGGCCCCGCTGCAATTGCGTGGCCCCGGGATACCTGCTAATTGGCATTTAATTGGCTTCGCGTTTGCACCCAACCGACCCCATACGCGAGCTGTAGTTGAAGCATCACAGTACGAAGTGGAATTAAAATGACGGGTCAAGTGAAGGCAGGAATGCGAACTGAGAGGTTCATTTTTAACGACATGCGAAGAATACCAGACGACTAGTGGGTAGAAAAGTAACCACGAAATAAAGGTAGAAACAAATTAAATACATTTTCAGTTACGAAATTATGATATTAACGATTGTGCTACATGTGGCTAACCCAAGATGTAAATATTTAGTCTGAAAATGAGAGAATTTTACCGATAAACGGAATTTTCATGGCGTTAAAACGTGCCCATAAAGCCTATAATGATGATCTCCGTTTTGGGGCGTTTTTGCTCTTTTTCATTGCGATAATTTTTTGAAACACATTATTGTACTTAACATTTTTCAGTTTCAAATGATGTATCAGAAACTCTTACAAACGACATTAGATCAAAAATGTTTCATTTATCCATTCTTTGCGGTTAAGGATCTATACCTTCAGTAACACAGAAATCATATACATTGTCTGGTTACCCAATCTTTGCAATTTCCAATAACTTTCTCACGTGTCGTGCAATATATTGCATCCTTCTTTTCACAACCCTAATTTCTTAGCCTGTTCAACACTCTCCCGACTCTTCATTGGTCACCGTGCAGGGCAGGATGCTATTAATTCGGAGATCTAACGGCTCCGAAACTTTCTCTTATGCGCTTCCCAAGTTACACTCCTATTTAATGGTTATTTAGACGAGCAGACGTATCATTTCACTAAGTGCTGGTTTTCTATTATTATTTTTTTATTCTTCGCTACATGCTTATGAAGAATCGCAGACCATTGCCAATATCTGACTAAATGAAGCGAAATGGTATGTGAAGGTAAAGTTGTACATGCTGAACATTTCTTTTAAAAATTTATTTAAAATGTGAAGTGATTATTTCTTTAGGTGTTGAGACATTTTCATACTTAGATTAATGACAGAGCAGTGCAAAGTTACAAATGATTAACATTATATGAAACAGATTTGAAAAGAGAACTGAAGAAATATGCGAGTGCGCATATTTCTTCAGTTCTGTTTGCTTTCTTCGAGTTTCGTGGCATTTTCAGATGATATAATTGACACGTACAAGATTTCAATATTTTTTTTGGATATAAATTTAAATAATACCAGAACAATATTAAAATGTGCAATGGACATAAAACAAAATTTCCAATTGAAATAAATCAAATACATGAATGATGGTCATGGTGCTTTATGCCATCCCAGGAGATCTTCGCAATAACAGCAATTCCTGACCAAAGCAGTTGACGTGCCCGGAAACACGAAAAAATGAATCAATCAATGTTATGCTATACAGTAGGCTTCGTCATGGTCAATATACTATGGTTCCTTCTGAAGAAAGAAAGAAAAAAATACACACACCCAAATTTTCCCTATGTGCTAAGTCACATCCCCAAACGTTCCCAGAACAGTTGCACCATTCCCATGCCAGCAAAGGAGTCTTTAAACGCCTCAACCGGCGCGCCGCCCCGTTTCCTGTGGAGGATTGATTCCTTCGTCCGCAGAGGCGGCGCGGCCGGGTGCGCCATGAGCCGGCGCTTACGCAAACGCCGCCCCGGGCAGCCTCCACGCCGGCCAAGGGCAGCGGGCAGCGGGCCCGCCGGACAGCTCCCACGCCCCTTCCTCCCCCACCCCCACCCCTCAGCATCCCGCCTGCCTGGCCGATCCCTTCTGCAGACTCAGGGATCTCAGGATTAGAGAAGCTCTTTGCATAACGAGTACTCACCTGACGTCTGCCACGAATGCGCACGCGAGCAAAAAAATTACGGAATCCATTACGCGGCTAAGTCCATTGGTCAGGCGGTGGATGGTGGAGGTAAGAAAAAGGAGAAATTAAACAATCTTTATTACTCTGTATATTTATATATCTGACTTCGTTGCCAGAATTTGTATTGGGTGTAAAATATTTGTTTCTCGCCGAAACCATCTCAATTTTTAACAAAGTGTTTGAAGTACAGGTTCTGACGATCAGAGAAGCTATTTGCATAAGGAGCACTCACTAGGCGTCAGCAAAAAATTACGGAATCCATTACGCGGCTAAGTCCATTGGTCAGGCGGTGGATGGTGGTGGTAAGAAAAAGGAGAAATTAAACAATCTTTATTACTCTGTATATTTATATATCTGACTTCGTTGCCAGAATTTGTATTGGGTGTAAAATATTTGTTTCTCGCCGAAACCATCTCAATTTTTAACAAAGTGTTTGAAGTACAGGTTCTGACGATCAGAGAAGCTATTTGCATAAGGAGCACTCACTAGGCGTCAGCAAAAAATTACGGAATCCATTACGCGGCTAAGTCCATTGGTCAGGCGGTGGATGGTGGTGGTAAGAAAAGGAGAAATTAAACAATCTTTATTACTCTGTATATTTATATATCTGACTTCGTTGCCAGAATTTGTATTGGGTGTAAAATATTTGTTTCTCGCCGAAACCATCTCAATTTTTAACAAAGTGTTTGAAGTACAGGTTCTGACGATCAGAGAAGCTATTTGCATAAGGAGCACTCACTAGGCGTCAGCAAAAAATTACGGAATCCATTACGCGGCTAAGTCCATTGGTCAGGCGGTGGATGGTGGTGGTAAGAAAAAGGAGAAATTAAACAATCTTTATTACTCTGTATATTTATATATCTGACTTCGTTGCCAGAATTTGTATTGGGTGTAAAATATTTGTTTCTCGCCGAAACCATCTCAATTTTTAACAAAGTGTTTGAAGTACAGGTTCTGACGATCAGAGAAGCTATTTGCATAAGGAGCACTCACTAGGCGTCAGCAAAAAATTACGGAATCCATTACGCGGCTAAGTCCATTGGTCAGGCGGTGGATGGTGGTTGTAAGAAAAAGGAGAAATTAAACAATCTTTATTACTCTGTATATTTATATATCTGACTTGGTTGCCAGAATTTCTATTAGGTGTAAAATATTTGTTTCTCGTCGAAACCATCTCAATTTTTAACAAAGTGTTTAAAGTCCAGGTTTTGACGATCAGAAAAGCTCTTTGCATAAAGAACACTCACCAGGCGTCTGCAAAAAATATGGAGTCCATTACGCGGCTAAGTCCATTGGTTAGGCGGAGGACGGAGATGGCAAGAAAAATCAAGATAATTTATACATCTTTTTGTACTATTCGTTCTATTTATATATCTGACTAGTTTACCAGAATCTGTATTGGGTGTTTTTCCTAGAAACTATCTCAATGTTTAATACAGTGTATTAAGTCCAGGTTCTGAGGATCAGAGAAGCTCTTTGCATACGGACGTTTGCCACGAATGCGCACGTGAGCAAAAAAATACGGAATCCATTACGCGGCTAAGTCCATTGGTTAGGCGGTGAACGACGATTGTAAGAAAAGAAGATATTAATCCATCTTTTTGCATTACTCTTTATATTTATATATCTGACTAGTTAACCAAAATGTGTATTGGGTGTAAAATATTTGTTTCTCGTCGAAACGATCTCATGTTTTAATTAAGTTTGTTAAGTCCGGGTTGTGAGGATTAGAAGTAAAACACATCTTTCTCAACGTGACCAAAAATGTACAAAATGTATTAAATGTATTGGTTACGTTACGGCAGGCGATTGTAAAATTTAAGATAATTTTTGAGTAAGTTTCTGTATGTTTTGTCATATTTGCTTCTTTCACAGTTATCTTCTTAATTCCTTTATTTTATATTGTGAATATCGGGCTCTAGGATTAGAAGCGCTTTTTGTTTAGCGAGAAACGACAACGAAAAATGTGCACGCGAACGAAAAATTACAGAACGCAAGGTCACCGGTTATGCTATTGACGCTCTAAATGTGAAACCGAGATAAGGTTTATATTTAAGTTGCTGTGCCGGTTTTAGGATATGTATCGAAGGAAAAACCTTTCTTCTCCATCAAAATTATCTTCAGTACTTAGTACAAATTATTTTACGATCTTTAAAAGTTCTAAAATTGAAGACGGTAAATGCACAAACTGTTATTATTCAATGACCGTACTGAAAAACTAAGTTTTGTATTAAAATTTGAAGCTTATATATTAGAATAACGACAAACGAATCATATAAATGAATGCACGGGTAAAAGCACGTGCTAAGAATTTTTAAGCAAACACAATCATCAGTATAACCAATGTGTTCATAAATGACTTCCTGGTGATTACACTATCAGACACGTGTTTTACATGCTGTGCAGTCGTGGTGACACTGCATATTTTTAATATATTACATGTTGCATATACTATTGCAGTCTATATTATCAACATTTTTTGCGAAATTATTTTCAAACAATTCACAAAAACGCTTCCTCGATACTGAGCGGGTATGTACAGAGCGTTTAGTGATTATATCCGCGCGCTGTTTTCCTACCCCCCCACAAAACATTTCCTAAACAGAACTTATGTTTTGAAATCTAAAATCCTCAACTAAAATATTAGTTCAAAAAGAATAACATACGCAATGATAGCGACAAGCTAATTTATCTTTTCAGACAAAAAACTCGCCTAAATTCCTCAACAAATTAAACGTATAAAATTGTAAACGTCATCAACAGAATTCATTAATTAATGCGTTCTAACTCCTTATTCTGCAGTGTTACAATATAACCTGAGCTCTGGAAGTCCTTCTACATATTGGGATGGGATGTACCAAATAAGAATAGAAGAACAGCTTTTCACCAGATCTCGAGGATGGATTGAGTGCTAGGCAGAAAACATCTGAAGGGTGATGGTTTTTTAATTTATTGGAGGAGTGTTAACACCGATGAGAGTTGCCGACCTCTGGACTTCTCATTTAACGGCATCTTGCGATCCTACTATCTACAATTAGTTGATGGACGAGTAGAAAATTCGGGACCCTCAGGACTCAAATCTAGGACTTTTCGGCTAATTGATTGATTGATTGATTGATTGATTGAGTCAACTGCTGATGTCATTAGTCGGACGCGTCAACTGCTGGTGTTATTGGTCCCATAAGTGCAGTATATGTTTTTTATCGCAGAAGATGGCGGTGATCTTCTCAGCTGGATGGCGGCTTGAGCGGTACCCCGCTGGTGGGAGACGTGTAGATCAGCGTGGGATCTCGCAATTCAGCAAGGGATTGACTATATTGGTTTAGTGGTGAGCTGTAGTTGACATTTACATAATTGAAATGATTGAAGGCGTTGTCATTGTCAACAATAATATAGTATTGTTGACAATGACAACGCCTTCAATCATTTCAAGGGATTGACTGTCAGTCAATCGGTATTCGCCGAATGGCGCATGTCTAGCGCCAGCTTTATTTCGTCGAGGTCAACGTAAAGCGCACTACGCCATCAATCACACGACGGCGATGTGCGCAGCGCCGGCCGACGTCCGTGCGCGCGAAAGGCGGGCGGAGAAACGCCGGCGGCGGCGGCGGCGGCGGCGGCGGCGGCGGCGGCGGCGGCGGCGGCGGCGGCGGCGGCGGCGGCGGCGGCGGCGGCGGCGGCGGCGGCGGCGGCGGCGGCGGCGGCGGCGGCGGCGGCGGCGGCGGCGGCGGCGGCGGCGGCGGCGGCGGCGGCGGCGGCGGCGGCGGCGGCGGCGGCGGCGGCGGCGGCGGCGGCGGCGGCGGCGGCGGCGGCGGCGGCGGCGGCGGCGGCGGCGGCGGCGGCGGCGGCGGCGGCGGCGGCGGCGGCGGCGGCGGCGGCGGCGGCGGCGGCGGCGGCGGCGGCGGCGGCGGCGGCGGGGCGGCGGCGGCTGCGTCCGGCGGCGGAGGCGCGGCCCAACCAGCCGGACCAGCCCTCGCCGACGGCGGACGTCCGGCGGCGCCCCGACGCTCCGACGACGACGACGACGACGACGACGACGACGACGCGGAGAAAACGACGCGACCCGCCCAGCGGCTCCGGCAGGCAACTACACCGGTCGGCCTTTGACGCTGCCCGACGACATCTTGCTTCATTGACTGATTATGGATTCTGGGCGCGTCAACTACCAAGGTCATTAGTCCCGTAAATGTAGTGCACGTTTTTTACCGGGAGGTGACGTGATCTTCCCCCACTGGTTGCCGCGATCCAGAACCGACCTACCGTCTACTAGTGGGGTTTTCCCCAACTAGGTATCTCCCCCCAGCGGGGCACCACCTGAGCTGGGATAAGCTCTAAGCTCCCGACTGATCTCCCGACATATATGGTAGTGTAGTGCATGTTAATGTAAGGGGGTGTGTAAGGGGAGAGGATGGGACAAGGAAGAGGAAGGAAAGATCCGTGGCTCGTTTGTTAGGGTACTGCTCCGGCATTCGCCTGCTGTTGATCGAAGAAACCGATAACCGATTAGAGAAACTACCGATCAGATCAGTTGACCGCTAGAGTTCTCCTCCAGGCAGCGACTGAATTCTACCTAGCTGACAAGATACTCGTAGTGTCTAAAATCCTGCCACTGTCGGGACTGGAACCTAGGACCTCCCGGTCAGAGAGACTGCAGTAACATTAGCTGATGCACTGAGCCACCTCCCTGGTGCGCCGTCTTGCGATTTGCTCGGATTGTTCTCTCTTTTTCGACGTGTTCACGTCTTACGAAGAAGCAGTCTTGTAAATACGCTTAATGTTTATTGATTCATTCATTCACTCAGTGGTTCCGGGCGCGTCAACAGCTGAGGACCGTAAGTGTAGTGCTTGTTTTATCGCGCAGGTGGTTGTGATCTTCTCCCGCTGAATGGAGAGATCCTACAGAGACTTACACGTCGACTTGCGGGGTTTCCCCAACAAGGTATCTCCCACCAGCGTGGCACCGCCCCAGCCGATTAGGAGTTTTATTGTCTTGGGTCATCAATCATTTTGCTCTCTGGAGATTCTTCGCAACTGACAGTGCCAATTAAGCCTATATCTTTACAACACTGTTATTTGATGTATGGGACGGCACGGATTGTCCTCCAGTCGTTCTCTTCCTTTGAGAAGATATCCTACGGCTTCGGCGTGAAATTGCCACCGTCCCAAATGTGCGTCACTATACTGTTTATGATAAGAGGCACTCAGAACGTTGGCATGCCGAAGAACATTCAGACATTATAATCCGTGACAAATTGTTTCCCGCCTCTGCTCATTTTTCTGTGACTGTATCCAAAGTGTTTTATAAATCAATGTTTCGTTGCTCTGTTGCAATTCCTTTTAAACCTTTCTACTGATGTCATCTCTGTCTGGCAAGGTCTGTGTGCGCATCTGTGTGTCTGTGTGCGGTCTGTGTGTGCCAGAGTGCGTATCAAGGGAGACCGAACTCCGACACAGCGACAAGTTTTCCTTTCGCAGATTTTTTGTCCTGAAAACTCGCCGACTTTAATACTCGTATTATTGCAACTGCTCTGAAAATGTTCAACGATATTGTTGTCAACACAGTCATACGATAATACATTTCTAGAGAAAAGGACTACTTTCACGACAAATAATAGGGAATATTGTGGGTTTTATTTTTTAGCCTACGAGTACATTTAGCAATCGGGAACATCAAATGCGCGTTTAAATCCTAGGTAATAAATAGCTCATTCGATTCCTATACGCACTATTAGTTGGACTCTCCTGGAATGTTACGGAAGAATGCTAGAAATTCCCCCACAGTGGTGCAATGTTATGAATTACTGCACTGCCTTTCGGCAAGCATCGTTACGATTTGATTCATAAGTCTGGCTATAATTCAACCTAATTTTTTAATACAAAAATTAAAAAAGTATTTCTTCTATATTTTTTCATGTTGCTTCCTATGCTCTAGGATGAACAGGTCCAATGAATTGCCTAAAACTTTTTATTATTAACTTGTATAGCACAAATAAATAAAAAAATAACATGAACATACGCGCCAACCCGCCGGAGGCGCCAAGCTAACAAACGCTGTGTAAGCTGTGTTATTACAGAGTTGAACAATTAAATCAATGAATGGCGCGTAAGAATGTTTTCCTTCGCGGCTTGAATCAATTTCCGCATCTGTCACTCACGGCACATGCATGTCTTTGGTTCTAGGTCACACCTGAGATCGCCGGACGTCAGTGCGTGTACTTGATCGCTGGACCGAATCGGTACTACTCAGGTAACCCAGTAGTCATTGCAGGCGGCTCCGATTTCAAAGAAAGGAGAGTATTATGTGTCAGAATCTGTGCCACCAGTTGTAATTATCCCGTTGTGAGAGCGAGACCTCGCAGACCTGCCGTCGAAGAGCGATCTGGTTTGAGACGCGATGGAAGTGGACTTTGGCGCGAAATGAGCACTCGAGCAACTCTCCAAGCCGAAGGCTCACGTCGGCCAGGCGCATGATTCTCTGGTGCCTCCTAGCAAACTACTGAATTGATTGATTGATTTTTTCGTGTTTCCGGGCGCGTCAACTGCTTCGGTCATTAGTCCCGTTCGTGTAGTGTATGTTCTTTTTTCTGGGGAGATGGCGGTGATCTTCCCCCGCTGGATGGCGAGATCCGGCACCGACCTACCGTCGGCTAGTGGGGTTTCCCCCTAACCAGGACTCTCCAGCAAGGACAAGCTCTAAGCTCCCGACCGGTCTCCCGGAATATGTGGTAGTGTGGTGCATGTTAGTGTAAGCGTGTGTGTGTAAGGGGGAGAGGATAGGGCAAGGAAGAGGAAGAACAGATCGCGTGCGGTCCGTGGCCCGTTTGTTAGGGTACTGCTCCGGCATTCGCCTGGTGTTGATCGGAGAAACCACGGAAAACTACCGATCAGAGCAGCCGGCCGCTAGAATTCTCCTCCAGACAGCGACTGAATTCGACCTAGCTGGAAAGCTAGTATCGAAAATCCTGCCGCCATCAGGACTCGAACCTAGGACCTCCCGGACAGAGGCGCTGCAATGACATCAGTTGATGCACTGAGCTACCGCTACCAACTACTGAAGGGAACTACTATTTCTTCTTCTGCTTTCTAGGGTTTTTATCCAGCCGACAGCCGGTTACCCTTTACGTCCCGATGGGACGCATATTCGACCATACACTAGACACCAACACACTTGCGGGCTCCTCTCATCTGGGGTCAGCAAAACGCGAGGCCCTCCGCGACAACACATACATACAAAGACAAGGGACAAACAACCATATCCAAGGAGGGACTCGAACCCGCGACCCTTCGGACCGAAGCGCTGAGTCGGTACTCGCTCTTAGCCACCTCGGCCATCCAGGTCGGCCGGAACTACTATTTAATTCACCATTTTGTCTTGTCAAGGACGTTTGGTTGGCTTTTTTTGACGAGCAGTTCAAACAAACGATTCTTTGTTCCATTTAAACCCTAGAAGAGTTCAATAATAAGATTTCGGTGATATTAATTTTAAATGCTATTTCGTGTCGGGGGCACGAATACAGTGCATCCTGTGAAGTATAATACTTCACTTGTATACTTTAATGATTTCGCCAATCATAATTTCTACTTCCGATGTCAATTTTATTTCTAGATTCTCGAATAAAGGAAGTTTTACAAAGTGGCTTTTATAAAACAAAAAGAATGTCTCATATTACGATGCAAAATGAACATATCTGCTGGACAACAACAGTTTGAACCTTTGGTTCCGGTCTCCGAGTCAAGAATATTCCCATTTTCCTAACCGAACTTTCATCTTCTTGGTATTCCTCTGCGCAAAGTGCCCTAACCCTTCTTACACGCACAACCGCAGTCATCACTAAAGTTTCTCCTTTCCCTTTCTGCTTTTCCCCCGCTTCACCTACTTATCGCCATAGTTTGCCCAAACATCGGTTCCTTTCATCGGACACAATCGTGGGTAGACAAAGGCGTTTAGTCAGCGCGGAGGTGGCGCGTCGTGGAAGCAAGGTGCGAACGACGTCTCACAATGGGCGGCGTGGGTTGGGCGACGGCCAGCGAAAGGCGAAGCGGACGGGACCTGCGTCGGCAGACAGCCACGTACAGTGGTTGACGATGAATGAAAACCGGAAGCACTTGGAGAACAACTTTAACATGAAGTTGGTATAACTAAAGCATTTTGGTTTCGAATACATCGCAATTTCAAAACTATCTCATAAGATACCAAATATATATATATATATATATATATATATATGTATATATAATGTATGTGTAATACCATGTACCATGTAAACAATACCATGGACTTGCATATAATGTGCATCAATCAAGTATAAGTACAAGCTAATTCGAATGTTCTTTTAGACCACCTATAAAATTGTTTTTGATTGGAAATTGAGCGGAAGTATATTCGTGTTTGTTAATTATAATAAATACGTTTCTCCTGTCATTTTAGAATATCTTAAAAATAATCTGAATGAACAGTCTTTAACAGAATACATATATTATTATACATCAGTTAATATTTTAGACCAAAAGGAAAACAAATCCGCTTTGTTGTGTTAATTTAAATGTATTTTATACTTTCTATTAACGAGATTAGATTCCACAATTTGGATTTTAAAACTCTAATAGAAAATAGAATTTCAAAAATTTTAAAACATTTATAACAATCAATTCAAAGGCAAATCTTTTCATAGATTTTTGTAAGCACTTGCCTTTGAAGAATCGAGAATTTGACATATTCATACTACTTCGCAAATCGTAACACTCGTGAAAACTACTTGAAATCGCATTGGGAACGCGGCTTTTAAATTACGATTTCCCCCTTTTCTTTCTTTTATTTTCCTCTGAAACGCCGAGCAACTTCTTTGACGCACAGGTGAATCGCGGAGGGGACGGGCAAGAGAGGGGGAAGGCGGCGGGCGCCGAGAAAGAAAGTCGGATGAGTGACGGGTTCGCGCAGGAACCACGAAAACGCGCGAGCGATCGCCGCGCCCGACCTGGCCTATATCCTGCGGACGCACGCTCCACAGTCGCTTTCAACGCGCACGCGATGGCGGACGGAGCGAGCTGGTTTACGTCTCCGCTCCTCCTTTCTCTTTTGTTCGCCCGGTATTCGCTTCCATCCCCTGTACGGTGCGTGGGGCGCTCAGTGAGAAATGTAGGGTTGGCACCTGCTTCACTATTTCACCTTCAATCAGAGATTATCAACAGTGATTGGGCGGTATTTGCTTTTCTATTGTCGAATATTGGTTCTCCTTTCATCCTTGTATATGATGTATGCGTTACTCAAAATTCTCACGTATGTTCTCGCTCACTACGAACAATTAATGCACGTTTTAAAGTTTTACTGCGTAAAGTTTCGGCTGTCATCCATTACATTAAGGAATAACAGGAAAAGGAAATACGTTATTGCAACCTTACGTATCTTATTTTTCTAACACGTACCTCTTTTGCCCTTCAAATTTTATTTTCCGCCGTTGGATATTTTAATCTAACATGATGGGCAAATGCTGGGCAAATGCTGGGCAAATGCTGGGCAAATAATGGGCAAATAATGGGCAAATGCTGGGCAAATGCTGGGCAAATGCTGGGCAAATGATACGCAAATACAACTAGATGGAATTTGCTAGATGGGCAAATGCTCTGTGTAAGGTTTCTGGGATCGAATCCCGAGCAATTCATAACTATTTTCATGTTGTGATTGTCGTATAGCAGCATAAAAATCAACAACATATCCCATCAAATTATTATCTCACAATTAATTATTAGTAATTTATCAATCGCCCAAGAATTGCAGGTACCAGCTTCTTGTACTTGGTCACAACCATTCCAGCAGGAATAGGGCACAAGTAGAAAAAAAAAGCCTAAATATTCCATTTAATTTTTCATCTAAGCTGCAGCCTCTTTCGTATCTCCCCCAATCCACCATTTGCTCTTCTCTTCCCTCTAATTCCTTCCTCCAACTCGTCGTGAGCGTGTCAGGCGGCATCGGGTGAGCAGTCGTCTGCTCGCTATTCCACAGCGTGGCTGCGTTTCTGGGTTTGTGGAAGCCGGCGGCGGGCGCGCCTGCCCGCCCATTCCTTTCCTCGGCACGCGACCCGACCGCCCTGCGTGTGGGTCACTCAGCCGCCCGCACTCGCGCGCGCTCGCGGGCGTCTCTTCCTTTCGTTGCTGCGCCGGCCGCTCTTGGCGCCGCGAGCGCCTGCATTCCGCGTGCGAAAGCGAGGAAAAGTTGAGGAGCGCGTGGCGGCGCGAGGGCCACGCACGCGACGCCGGGCGCCCCGCCGGGCGCCTGCAGGGCACGCGGTCGTTGGTTGGTTAGGTTAGTGATTCCGAACACGTCAACAGCTTAAATCATTAGCCCCGTAAGTGAAGTGCATGTTTTTTCATCGGGAGATGGCGCTGATCTTCCCCCGCCGGACGGCGAGATCCGGCGCCGACCTACCGTCGGCTAGCGGGCTTTCCTCCCGTAACCACGACTCTCCCACCAGTGGGGTACCGCCCAAGCCGGGGCAAGCTGTAAGCTCCCGACCGGTCTCCCGGAACATGTGGCAGTGTAGTGCATGTTAGTGTGTGTGAGTATGTAAGGGGAGAGGATAGGACAAGGAAGAGGAAGGAAAGATCGGGCGCTGTCCGTGGTCCGTTTGTTAGGCTACTGCTCCAGCATTCGCCTGGTGTTGATCGGAGAACTACCACGGAAAACTACCGATCAGAGCAGCCAGCCGCTAGAATTCTCCTCCAGACAGCGACTGAATTCTTCCTAGCTGAAAAGCTGGTGTCGAAAATCCTGCCGCCGTCACAAATCGAACCTAGGACATCGCGGTTAGAGGCGCTGCAGTGACATGAGTTGATGCACTGAGCTACCGCTCCCGGTGCACGCAGTCGTCCGTTCATTGAAGCGCCTGTTTGTTCTCTCATCGGCATGCTTAACTGTTCGCCCTTTTACTCGCCCACTGATACACCGTTCGATCACTTGCTCACTCAGAGGGCTGATCGTTTAGGCATTCTTCTGTTCACTCATTCATCTGCTTACGCAACCCACACGCACGTACGTATGTTAGTTTACTCGCCTGATCAGCTCTGTGATCATCTACATGTCCGTTCGCCTGCTCGCTTACTCCACCTCGTGATCACCTGTTGGACCCTTCTCCAGTCCACTCGGACAGGCGTTCGCTCACTCAGAGTGCTGATCACTGAGGCACGCTCCTATTCGCTCATTCACCCGCCCAACTATCTACATGTCCTGTTGGTAACCCGATCGTTCAAAGAAGCTCTCGGCGTGTTAATCTGTTCGCTTTCCCCGCCCCCCCACTACCCGTTCGTTTACACCTGCTATCCACTCACTTGTCCTATCAGTAGTCTGATCGCCAAGCCGAATGTCCTTTCGCCCACATGTTCGGGAGCTCACCGGTGCGTTTATTTTCATGCCCACCCACTCGCACGTCCGTTCATCTGCTGCCCATCTACCCACAGGCTTGTTCGTCCACTCACTTGCTCGCCCACTTACAATTTGTTCGCTCATTCGCCCGCCCACCTAGTTAATCAATCCTTCGTGTGCCCTATCGCTCACTCGCTACCCGGTTTTGGACTTCGATGGTAAAACGGTTAGCGTATTAGGCTGTTATACCCAAGTTTGTTGCAATCCGATCGAAGCCGTAAATTCTTAAGGACGAAAAAAAATACTTCGTACGCCTTCCTTGGAAGAGGAAGTAAATCTGGCAGTCCCATGTTGTAGATTTACTGCATGTAAACAATCATCAAGCCTACAAGAAGCCTCTGATCTAAAATCAAATCACCTATTTCATCGCCCGATTGATATATTCTTTCTCCGCTAAATGGTGAAAGAAGCGTACCGAAATTTGCATGGTCACACGGAAGAGCAGGCCAGATGGACTGAGTGTCTGCACGTAAAATAAGGCATAACTGAATTGAATTGATCAACTCAAACGCCCCGTCGCTATTTTCAACTCACCCCGCCTGATGTCTCATTCGCCTTATTACCTACTCACTCACCTACAAGTCCGTTTGCCTCCCCCCCCATTTACCCCTCTCATTTGTTGCTCAGTCGCCATTCGCCTGTTTGATCAATTATTCGCCCCCTCGATCGCTCACCTAATTTCTAGAAATCCCATATCAATATTCAATAATGTGTACATATGTACAAGTACATGCATATTGTGGTACGCAACAATGTTGCTCAATAAGCAAAGAAAGGTTGAAGATACTAATGAACTGGCATGTGAAAATACGAGTAAAAACTAATCGACCAATAAAGAAAATGAAGATACTGGAGGATTTATTAAGCAAGAAAATGGTGAAGTTACGAAAGTATGAGGAAACGAATACGAGCTCTGGCACAAAATTATGCTCATAATTCACAAGAATTACAGTGAAAGTTTAATTATGAATTAAATCACATATGGATACTGCTACGGTATCCAATATAATAAAACAATTTTTATACTGTAATAAAAATAGAAGTACGGAAATAGAAGAAAGCGATTTACACAATACGGGATATTAGTAACGACACTCCACGACTTACCTAGCACACTTCAGAGTATAATACTGTTTCAACGTCTTCATGCCGTTAGCACACAAACGTCCTTCGGAGACCACACGTTAGAGCACCAAACAACTACACCCTAACACGACATCCACCATAAACAAACGCCGCGAGCAGCCTTCGCTACCTGTACTTGCAGTCACGCAATAATTCACAACGACGCCGCGGCGGGCGCGTCCCCCGCCCCGCCCCCCCCGCCGCCCCGCCCGCCCCCCCCGCCCCCCCCCCCCCCCCCCCCCGCCCCGCCCCGCCCCGCCCCGCCCCCGCCAGCGTCGCCAGCTGCGGCGCCCCGCACGCGCCCGCGCACGCTTTTGAGGCGTCGTGGCGCCACCGTCGCCCGCCCGAGACCCCAACGCCAACGCCAACGCCGAAGCCTCGCGATAGCCGGTGGAGTAATCGCAAACCGTCAAGCGTATCGCCAGCGAGTTTACTAGAAATATATGGTTGTGTAACCAAAGAGGGGGGTGCTTATTTGAATTTTCAGATAATTTTTGGAATATTTATGTAATGCATTCTTTGCTGCGTAAATGGTTAATGTGATCTACTAGAAATCATCTTTAATGCAACTAGGGAATGATATTGGTGTTTTAAAGTACGTATTCATTAATGGCATATACGTAATGATACAATACATTGCATAATAAGCTTAAATTTATTAATGTTACTGGTCTAGTGACAGCCACACAACTATTTAGTATCTTTGATAGTGAGTAGAACATACGCTACAATGCCTAACCGATCATAATTGTGAATTAAAGCATTTTTTAAATAATAGACATGTATCGTTGTTGTTTTTTTCATATATTTGAAAGCAGGTTAACAGGGCTTGGTCAGAAAAATTTTCACTAGTTGTTTGCCAACGTTTCGGAAACTTTTATTTCCATCCTCAGGGCTAATATAAAAGAAAATGAAGACAACTGTTCAAGAATAATGTTACCAAAAAACAACGTATGAGAACACTTTTTAGCTAAGTTACAGAATATTTACAATTTCCTTATTATCTATTACAGAAAGAAAAATTACATACGGTACCTTGCAACATCACGAACAACTCAACCCATTTTTTCATATACTTATACGTTTTCACTAAAGAGGCAGTATCAGAATCCGCCTGCTTTTACTAACCCATTCATAACGGCCGCTCGTTTGCGAGGAGTACAAAGCCGCTCCCTTCCCTCTGCTGGGCGCGGCGTGGCTGTTCCGCCGGAGGAAGCCAACCGTCAGCTGCAGCTGGCGGCGCAGGCTGTGTCAACGGCGCGCGCCCTCTCGCGGCAGCTGTTGCACGCACCTGCCGCGTGCGCACGCGCCGGCGGACGTCACGTGGGTGTGGGAGGAAGCTGCGTCACCGACGGGAAGTGGCGGAAATCCACGCAGGAACTGGGAATCGGGGAAAAGGAACCGTTGCAGTGAAAGAAATATGAGGGGACGGAAGGAGAAAGGATGGGGTGAGAATCCAGCATGCAAGGTAGGGTGCGGGCGAGGATGAAAACGAACTCTTTGGAACGAAAGATTTATTAGAGAAGACAGCTGAGAAGTGATGTCAATCGCCTCGTGATCTTCAGGGCCAACGGTCTTGCTCTCACCCCCGTTCGCGTCTTTGTCCGGGATTGATTGATTGATTGATTGATTTTTTCGTGTTTCCGGGCGCGTCAACTGCTTCGGTCATTAGTTCCGTTAGTGTAGTGCATGTTTTTTCTCGGGAGATGGCGGTGATTTTCCCCTCGCTGGTGGGCGAGATCCGGCGCCGACCTACCATCGGCTAGTGAGGTTTCTCCCTAACCAGGACTCTCCCACCAGCGGGGCACCGCCCCAGCCGGGACAAGCTCTAAGCTTCCGACCGGTCTCCCGGAAGATGTGTAGTGCATGTTAGTGTACGTGAGTGTGTAAGGGGAGAGGATAGGACAAGGAAGGGGAAGGATAGATCGCGCGCGGCCCGTGGCCCGTTTGGTAGGGTACTGCTCCGGCATTCGCCTGGTGTTGATCGGAGAAACCACGGAAAACTACCGATCAGAGCAGCCGGCCGCTAGAATTCTCCTCCAGACAGCGACTGAATTCGACCTAGCTGAAAAGCTAGTGTCGAAAATTCTGCCGCCGTGGGGAGTAGGAACCTAGGACCTCCCGGTCAGAGGCGCTGCAGTGGCATCAGTTGATGCACTGAGCTACCGCTCCCGGTCTCTTTCTTTGTCCAGGACATAGCTCGTGACACGTTAAGGGCGCCCTGTCACGAGCTATGTCCTGGACAACGTCGTGAACGGGAGTGAGAGCAAGACCGTTGGCCCTGAAGAGATTGGTTTGAGAGAGGGGACAAAAGCGTAAATGCAAGAGGAGGAAAGGGAGGGCACTGGAGCCTGAATAATAGAGCGTGCTAGAAGAGAAACGGGTGAAATATGTTCGACAATGCACCCATGGACGTGGAATGGGGATGTGATTGCTGGGATTCAACCGGTGGCCAACGAGCGAACCAACAAAATAACGACATGGGAACGATTACAGAGCAATGGCACGGACAGGAAAGATGGAGACAATGGAGATAGTACTTCTTAACTCAGAAATGGGGAAAGATCGCTTCGCTGAGAGGCCGAAGGAGGCGGCAGCAGGAACACCTGCGTTTTATCGCAGGAGGATGTAGCTTCTGTGATAAACTGCGCAATTCGTACAAGATCGATGTTTCTAGTATATCGTTGACACGATGCGGCATAGTGTAAACGCACTTGCTGCATGAAAAAGAAGCTCGGCTGCGTTCCGGGTTAACATGGCCATTTTATCATAGAATATTGGGACGTTATTTGTATTCGTCGCGTGGTTAATTTATGTTGGCTCATGAAGGTACACAACCGGTTGAACATGCAGTCGATGGTCAGGGTTAGGCTCTTGCCTGCGAAGATGACCTCGTGTTTATGTCCGGTTCATGCAAAGATATTATCACGTTATGAAATGTGAAAGCTTTAGAGAACACTACGCTTTCGTATTTTCTTGGTATGCCATAAATCGATTCTTCTGTCCCCAAACATTTTCTTCATTCTCAGATATACGCAAGCACTTGCAAGAGTAGGTCGTGGAAAATATCAACTGTCTTATAAACACGTTTGTGTTACAAGTAGAAAGATGAATGTATGTGTCTGACGTAATTGACCGATTTCAAATACAGCATTAGTATGATCTCTCATCATCACAGACTAGACCAAAAAATAAAATAAAATAAAAAGTGTGCTTTCTAGAAGATACAAGTATTTAAGCTCGCTCTGAGAATAACTGTTGCATTTCGTGGAATTTTTACAAATTGGAGGTGTGTGGATAAATCATTCGTCCTATTATAATGTGCTCTCTAATTTTTAAACATGGATTTGAGCTGCCTTTCAGAAAACACTATAGAGCAATTAGTGTCCACCAAAAGATCGTGCGCTGGTGGTAATTATGAAAGAGAAATTCCAGTAACCCACATCGTATTGATTGAAATGAACTGCTTCAAATTGTGCATTGGACCGTAACATACCTTTGTGCGAGTCAAACGATGGCTGTGGATGGGTACTTTCGACTGTTCTTTCCTATTTTATAAAGAGAGTACAAAGACCCTTAGAAAAATCTGATTCCACGAGCTCTTCTCTTTGTGAATTCGATTCGAATCATCTAGATGTGCGTGTGTTTTCCGATCAGCTTAAGCAGTAACGTTCTCGTCTACTAGAGCCTGATCAGTTTCTACTTAAGGCAAGAGCATTGTCTTATTCCAGAACACTCGTTTTGAAATCAGTCGGTATTAGTTGGTCTAACCTCAAAATGTAATTTGAGATAAGATGTACAGCAAAGCATTGTTCTATTTACTGTCCTTTACATCACATTATGGTCGAACCTCAATTGTTTATACTCCTTCTTGGTCAATATTCCTCGAGACAAAGGAATGCATAATTGATAAGTTCATTGATTTCTTCATTTCTCCGCATTAAATTTGCGGCAAAGGCTGTATAGCAGATAATACATTATGATATCACTTATAAGAACCTCAATTTGTCACTACTGATAAATGAATAAGAGGTATGTAATCTTGAACTTGACATTCCAAGGTTTTCCTTTTGCGATGGTTGAAGGAAAACGATAACAAATGACGCAGTGACTTCGTGACAATTTTTTTTCATGAGTACTAATGCAGTGATGTTTTATCCGTAAAATTATAGTGGGTGTTAGCTAAGTACCTACAGTTCAATTCATTTCGATCACCGACATTCCATTTCAATTCATTCTGAAGTCCTAAATATCACGGCAATATTTTGGTAATATTAATATTGCAAATATTAATACGCTGGTGTAGGACGTAGCTGAGGCTAATTCATATATTATATTACACAATACAAAAAGATGGTGATGGAATCCATTCTTCGAAGGAATATATGAGACGAAACCTATAATCCAACAAAAATGTTACTTAATTTTTTTTCACAAATTCAGTATTTGATTCAATAACACATCTTGGCGAAAACATTTTTTTCTCATATACGGCACTGTTTAGAAAACCCCGTGACCCAGAAGGTGACCTACTGTAATCCTTCCAATCTGACGCAACGATCAACCACGACCCGAACACTCCTCATCACGACGCGCGGGGGATTCGCGTGAGGCGAAATCCATCGGACGCACGCTGGCGCGCGTCGGCGACCCGCGAAAGCTCGCCGCGTCCACCTGCCAGCGGCTTTGTCGCCATGCTGCGCTCGCAGAGGGGCCGAACGCGCAGATGTGCGCAAACGACGCGACCTCACGCCTCGCGCGCCAACTGTTACTTGCAAACACGATGCAACGAGGTTGTGTCAACGGTGCCCCGCGCGCCGATCATACGCGCCGCTTCGCCAGCGCGTGCGACGACTACGTTTTTGTCGCCGTGACCGAAATCCGTTGAGGCAAAAGTTCGAACGTATCGAAGCTAGGATGGTGAGATGTGTGCTACAATTGAATTGAATTGAATGTGCCTTATTTTACGTGGCGAAACTCCGGCCATGAGGCCTGCTCTTCCGTCTGACGCAAATTTCGTTACTCTCTTTTCACCAATCATGGGAGAAAGAAGGTATTACTTGGGCGACGAAACAGGCGATTTGAATTTAGCTCAATCTAACTAGGACTTGTTTAGAAAGGAAAACGTATATTTTATGAAGAATCACACATTCGCATTGAATTTTAAGTGAGTCAAATAGATGAAAATTAAGTAAGCCATTTTCCCCAAATAACTATTATTATTATTATTATTATTATTATTATTATTATTATTATTATTATTATTAATAATACAAATTATGAATAGAAATACAGTTTACGAATTTCAACATTATTAGTATTCTCATTTACAGGACTGTATATGATTATATAAGTTCCAACAAACAAAAAATGTGCACGTAATACACGAACCCATGTAGTAATAATTATAAAAACCACGAATAAATTACAATGATTAAATGACAATGTGGAATAAACTGATATGAATTAAAACTGATGAACGTTTTTTTACAACTATAGATGAAGCCGTTAATTGGCAAATTAGATGGCATTAAATTTAAAGATGAACCTCATGTGGTCAAATTTGATACGCAAAAAAATAACTGGGTCCATGGACATTTCGAAAGTGCAAAGAGAAAAATAATCACGAGCATTTAGCAAACGATATCTGACACTATAGATTGGCACAACGCTTCAACCCAATGGATTCTCGCCGCATCCACGACCTGCGTTTCTTTAGAGCTTGTCCCGGCTGGGGCGGTGCCTCGCTCGAGGGAGCGTCCTGGTTAGGGGGAAACCCCACTAGCCGACGGTAGGTCGGCGACGGATCTCGCCATCCAGCGGGGGAAGATCACCGCCATCTCCGGAGAAAAAACATGCACTACACTAACGGGACTACTGACCGAAGCGCCCGGAAACACGAAAAAATCAATCAATCAATCAAAACGACCTGCGTTTCGCATGCGAATGGTAAAAGAGCGCGATAGGCCAGGCCCGAGCAAACATGCCTCTTCGGCTCCGCCCTCACATCCTTGCCAGCTAATGGGCGAAGCCGGCCGATTTCTCCTCGCGTTTTTCGCCGCACACCTCGCAAGAACTTTCAAAGACCCTGGATCGCAGAAGCGTTTCAGTGGAACGAGCTGAAAAGGTTCTCAACAGAGTGCTCCCCCGAACCTGACATTGTGGACAAAAAAAGCAACAATCGCTCTTTCTTCGACTCAAGAGAACGCAAAAAAAAAGAACATTTCTCCATAAATTTGTTTTATCACCCACCTAAGAATGATAATTACGTAAATGAGAGCCTGTGTAGTGGGGCGGCAGGTGGTTTTATCGCCGCAAGTCGGGTAGTCTGGAGGAAATTATTTTGCATACAAGAGAAATCATGTTCCTGAGATGCGTTTCCCCCCCACGTTTTCTCTCGCAAAGAAGACTCCTGCGGGCAATGAAGTGCGCTTCTGGTCGTCATGTTACGCACTCAAAACGCTTCCAGCAAGGAGAGAGAGAGGTTCTCGCAGGCAGTAGGCATCTTGATGCGCCTTCATTAAGCGTGTGGTCGTATCTCCTTTCGTTTCATGTTCTTGCGTTGGATGCGGCGGGCTGCAGTGTAAACAAAACGTATTGTGTAGCTCTTTCTCCCTTTCAACCGAGGAATTGATCACGGTACGAATCTCGTTAACCGTTTGAAATCTTATTCTTTAGAGTGATGATAAGGTAATGTGATGTATGTGTATGAGAAAGTGACAATCTATTCGAAAATGAATTGGTTGGGATCTTTCCTGGAGATTGCCGCCAAAGATATATTCTCTTTATAACAGTGATAAACAATACTGTTTTCCTACGTTCTAAAATCACCTGTAACAACCAACTCTTCATTAGACGCCTTAAGTAGAGTAGTCGGTAAGAAGGCTGTGGGTTCCAACCCCATATATGGCATCGGTATTTTCATCATGTGCTTGTGGTAAGGTAGCAATTTCGCGTAGTTCATTGTATCTCATTCTCCACTGTCAAATCACTCATGATTTCTCTTTGCCTGTATTAGGAGTACAGTTATAAGATGGTTTCCTTGGCGTAGGTAGAAACACAGTAAACCGAGATGGCCTACGGGCTTCCACGGTTCGGCGCTGGGTGAGGAGGCAGAGCTTACTAATTGAGCTCCATATGGAGACTCCCGTTCAACGCGGTGCGACCTAAGATGGCACTCAGTAACCGATAAATGGCGATGTGAAAATGCCATAAAATGCAGGCAAGGCTACAAGAAAAGTGGCATGTGGAATTGTGAAAACAAGATGTACTGAAATTGAAATAATGTAATCCCTGAAACTTAACCTAATCAAACATTTCATTCACTAGTTAACTGTATTCTTAACATTTCAAATAATACTTGCAGTCACATGGGTCTCTGCTGTATGAAAATTCGTTGACAGAATTTCCAAACCTTAAGAGTTTAAAAAAAGTCTACCCATATTTGCGGCATTGTGTACAACTTGACCATGTATTGGAAGAATGGAAGACGCGAAAAGTAAAAATATATACGTTTCGAATTAAGGAATGTAAAAATTACAAGCCTCCTCGAGTGAGAAAATAAAATGTTCTTGTTGACTCTAGTGTGTTTGAAAAAGAATAGAAGTATTTAATCTGCACCAAGATAACAAAATTTGAAAATATGTTTTATAAGGAGAATTCTGCGCGTGCCGTTGTGAATGCTGGATAAGATCCTCGAAAACCCGCGCGTCGTGTGACAAAGCCGCCGGGCACTCCGCCGCCACGGCAGGCGCCGCCGCCGGCAGGCGAATCGCTTTCGTTGTTACTCAAGAGGAACCCCGGCGGTGGCGACGGCAGGTTTCCCAGGAGCTTCTACGCGGTGGCAGCAACAGCAGCGGCGACGGCGGCTGCGCTGCCGCGGGCTTCGAATACAAAACAGAAGTTTCCGTGCCAGTGGGCGGTGGCGCGGCAGGGCGCTCCGAGCGACCTCCCCGCCGCCGGCTCCCAGCGGAGAAACCCGCGTTCCCAGGCGGCTGCTGGCGGTGGCAATGGACGTGGCGACGGCGGTGGTGGTAGCAATCGGTGGCAATTGTGGTGGCGGTGATGACAATGGTGGTGGTGGGGGGTGGGGGGGGGTGGTGGTGGTGGTGGTGGAGTGGTGGTGGTGGTAGTGGTGGTGGTGGTGGTGGTGGTGGTAGTGGTGGTGGTGGTGGTGGTGGTGGTGGTGGTGGTGGTGGTGGTGGTGGTGGTGGTGGTGGTGGTGGTGGTGGTGGTGGTGGTGGTGGTGGTGGTGGTGGTGGTGGTGGTGGTGGTGGTGGTGGTGGTAGTGGTGGTGGTGGTAGTGGTGGTGGTGGTGGTGGTGGTGGTGGTAGTGGTGGTGGTGGTAGTGGTGCGGTGGAGGCAGTGGCGGTAACGGTGGAGGCCAAGAGGCGAAGGCAGAGGCGGCTACGACGAGAGGGGTTACAGACTCACAACTGCAAAGCGGTTGCCTCAAAGTCCATGGTAACTGGCAGAAAGAGAAGTGTGTGATTCTAATTGCTTTAATTGCAATGGAAATCCAAGAAGCTGGTCGTTGATTCTCTTCGCCCAACCATAAGGGATAAGACACTATAATAAGAAAAACCATAATGAGACAAATAGGACTCCCAACTCTACGTGTTCATTTTGTCTATTCAAATTTAAGTTATCACAAGAATAAGGAAATCGTGCGTTGCGATCCCAATCGTAAAAAGGGAAAGAAAGGCTTGAGTTAAAATAACAGCAAAATATTTACGATGAGCATCTTTATGTCCGAGAAAGCGACACACGTATCTATTCAAGTTTCTATGTGTGTACATTCTAGAAATACCAAGTAAGGCAGCTTGTAGAAACAAATACCAAGAAGGCATTAGAGATCTCAACGCGCGAGTAAGAAAGAAACACGTCTACGCGACAAATAGTTGAAGACAAATTAGTTTCCTTCTAGCATTTCAATTAATGAAAATCTAGTGATATAATAATGGCATATTCTTTATCTCAAGAAATGCACTAATTATCATCATTCGCGTTTCTTTGAAAATAATTTGGAAATAATGTGGAATATTTTCTCGAAAACGTTTGCGTTATCCAAGCCCAACAAGACAAAACAAAACCCACCAGGCCATGTAGAATTGATCGCGCAATTGCAAGACTTACAAATTCAATTTGCAAAAAGAGGCAAGTTGGGTTTTATTATAATAATGAGACATATTCTTTATCTCAAAAATGTAAAATATTCATACGATATATCACTGCGATACTGCAAGTCCACTAATTGACCCTTCCACTCCTACCTTTTCCTCACAAAGTTGCAATTTTATTTCCTCTCCAACAACTTCCAGACTCCACTTTCAAGTTTCTTCATCTCGTCCTTCCACAGCAGTTTCTCTGCGAACTCAACCTTCTGGCCGTTGGGTGAAGCGAACCTTTTCTCCCGCAGCAGTGGGCCGGCGCACGTATTCTCGCCAATTTTCCTTTTCTATGATTACCCTTCATTTCTTTGGGTGACTCGTTAGTTTCTACAATTTCGCCGGGCGCACGCCGATTTCCGAGGTGCCATTCCGAAGAACGCCGCCGCCGCCGCCGAGGCTTTCGCTCCAATTGCGGCGCGAAAACAGGCGAGCGACGGCGGGCGCGGAGGGGATGACGCGTTCGCGGGCGTCGGCGTTTCCCTTGCGGTCTACCCCAACCGCTGCTCCTAACCGCAAACAATGGCGGCGGAGGAAGCTCTTCCCAGTTACGGGCGCAGATCGGTTTTGTACGGGGAGCTGCTTGTGACTGGAATTTAATGATTAGCACAGTGTTCGTACCGAGCGAAGTTTTTCGACACTAGATTGTCAGTCGCTCTCTAGAGGACAATTCTAACGGCCGACTGTTCTGATCGGTAGTTTTCTGTGATTGCTCCGATCAACGCCTGGCGAATGCCGGAGCAGTACCCTAACAAAGGGGCCACGGACCACGCGCGATCTTTCCTTCCTCTTCCTTGTTCTATCCTCTCCCCTTATACACACGCTAACACTAACATGCACTACACTACCACATATTCCGGGAGACCGGTCGGGAGCTCAGAGCTTGTCTCGGCTGGGGCGGTGTCACGCTGGTGGGAGAGTCCTGGTTAGGGGGAAACCCCACTAGGCGACGGTAGGTAGGCGCCGGATCTCGCCATTCAGTGGAGGAAGATGACTGCCATATCCAATGGAAAAATACAATATATACTACACCTACGGGATTAACGACCTCCGTAGTTGACGCACCCGAACTCACTAACAACCAGCAAAGGCGAGCGAAGTGACATAGGGCGTGTCGTACTGGCTTCGCATTCCCCGGTTCAATCCTCATGCCGGGCATCCTGGCCGAGGTTTTCGTGGTTTCCCTCGGTCATCCAGGCGAATGCTGGGATGGTTCTATTCAAAGGCCACGGTCTCGAAAACGGCGTCGCAAACCGAATTCGTTAACTACAACATGAAGGTTAAGTGAATTCGAGACATCGCGGGATCCTGGTTGGGTCACCGAGTGGCAACTCCAGGATCTAACGGCGCCGAAGCCAATTACCCTTTATGGCGCATATAATGGCTGAATACAAATACGTGATCGTAGCTTTTTAAAATACTGTCGGATTTTTAATTCCCATACATAAGATGACAAGCATATGACAAAACGTTACAATTCGAAATGAGATTAAACTAATGGCAAAATTTAAAACAATGTCAGTTACAACAAAATCTCCAGAGACGTGTGAATCAAAATAAATATCTAATGCAAGTTCAGATACATCAAAAATCGCAGTTTTAAGATGGATCTCAAATTAAAATAAAAATGTTAAACGTGTAGGAATAATTAGATATAAATAATTTTAAAAAACGTACAGGTGACTTGGAGTGAACCTAGCAGTCTTTAATTAATAATCAATGGACAAAAAATATTTATAAAGTAAGCCTAAAGAGCCTTTCATTTTTGTTTTGAAGAATTTTTGTCTGAAAGACAAGAATAATACTTTAATGTTTTCACGGTGCAAAATCTATATATTTATACACGATCAAACTTTTTTATTTCCCATTAAAAACATGTACGCGAGGGGAAGAAAAACATCCTCACGCGAATTTGGGAAATTTACATATCCCGCCTGAACCTCACCTGGTAGTAACTCATTTGGCATGCTAACGAGTTGCACGCACAAACATGCCTGCCCTTTTGAAGGAAATCGGCCTATCTTCCGATTGCTCATCCCGCCAGCTCGCTCGCCTGCGGGCGCGCCGGCCTTGGCAATGCCCCGCGCGGCAGATGCGCAGCTGCAGCGGCGCATGCGGGCGATTGCGCCGCCGCCACGCCCCCCGCGACACGCGCATGCGCGGCCGCCCCACGCAATGCTCGAAGGACGTGATCCGACGGGGCGTGACGGGAAGCGGGGATGAGCATGCAGGGAGCGCAGTCAGGAGGAACGTGAGAAAATGGTAATGACTCTTCAAGAAAAATATTATGGAGGTTGTGAGTAAGGTGGAGATCGTGGATGTGCGAGTCAAAATGTGGAGACCGGGAGGTTGGGAATGTATTAAATGAACTTCAAAACCCTTTATTCTTCGCGGATTAACAACTTTTTTACCTTCTCTTGTCCTGTCGCTAATATTGCCGACTAAATTTGATTTTACCTGGTCACTAGTGTAACCACGGATGATGATTTAGATACTCGCCACGATTACAATTTATTTTAAAATCATTTCGAAGTAATTGATAAAATCATTTCTATCAGATGTCTACAAAATGTCTGGCATATATTTTCAGAATGCATTATCCACCACGCTTTTAGATGATATGATCAACGAAAGAGTAGATAAGCAAAAGCCAAGAACTCAATCGCTTGCTCATCTCTTCCCAACTGATTTAGGATTGAGCGTGTGGAGGAAAGTAAAGTTAACAGAAGGAAAGGATGAAAAAATCAGAAGAAATTAAACCATTTATAAGAAAATGAAGGAATGAGTTGAAAACGAAGGAGTAAAACGGAAAGGAATAAGAAGGATCGAGGAATCAACAAGGAGGGCAAAAACTTGAGATGATGAATAATAGGAAAAAGAAGAAAATTATAAGGGACGAAAATTAAGAATGGAAAAAAAAAAGGGGGAAGGGAAGAAAAAAAGAAGGGAAAGAGGAAAAGGTGAAAAGGAGGAGGAAAGAAGGTCACCGCTGACCACCGCGCGACCGCCGGCGCCCGTGCCCTGGGCAGCGAAAGCGCCGCGTAGCGCGCCAGGCACGGCCCACGAAATTCCACATTCGGCTTTCTATAAATCGATAGCTCAGTTCATTACATCTGTTAAATTCATAGTACACGTAAGATGCTAAGTACGTAAGTGTTAATTGTTAGAATGCTTCAACGTTAGAGAGCCCCATGGCGATACCATAACATAAATTAAAGGAAATTTTAACACACAGGGGGCCGCGCAGAAACAAAAAAAAACAAGTTAATTTTTTTTCAATAATTTTAATTCCAAAATTAAATTCTTTAAATGAAATACAGAAAAAGGCGTAGTCTAGGCGACAACTGAGGAGCTACTTGAGAAGGGCTGTGGCCACCTCAGTGAGTTATCGATACGTAGGGTCCCGGCCTGGCGAACTAGAGAAGAAATGATTAGGGAGTGCGGGATACCCCTTCTCAATATGATTTTTACGGATGATAAGAGGCGGATGGAACGTTAGGCTGGGCGAGGGGGAAGCTTCGTTGATGCAGGCCCCTGAGGGAAAGCATGGAGTTTAGTCCAAAACTCCTTCACGATTCATTTGGAAGTAGTCTTAAAACAACGTGTAATCGTTGTGTAGAGTGCAAATGCAAACCGATATGTATCTCACGCAGAGAAGAAAGCGCTCCGAAAGCGGGAGGGATGGGGTGTCCAACAAAGATTTGTAAATCATATTGAACGCTCGCTTTACTGTAACATGTTCAAAGCACGAATAAAAGTAGAAGTTGCTAAAACAACAAACTGGAAAACCTTGATATAATTTCCATGTAAAAGACCAAGAATTAATGACGATGTACTCCAGACAATGATAATAAAAGGTAGGACAAGTGACGCACGATAGCTAAAAGATCGATTAAGAGAACCAAGGGATTGAAGCACCCACGAAAAAAATCATGCGATAATGATAATGTCAAAATTATTAGTGAGCTCATTAGGATCTCATGGGCACGAGAAAGGCTGGAACAGTTCCTTACGCGACCTCAATGCCGGCGAATTATTGCTATTCGCTCACTTCACCTAGCCAGCTGCAACACGTGGCCAATCTACAGGCCCGACCGTTTGCGTGAGATTCCATAGATGTCCTTTCCTACCTCCGTCTGATGGGGTTTTCCTCTTCTAGAAACTCATAAATCTGGTAATGAACTACCGCCCCGATTTATCCATATTCCTCTTCAACTTATTGGGATAAATAGTTAATATCGAAATCTCACAAACGATACGACTTTTTCAGTGCAGATTAAAGAGTTGAGATAGGTTAACTTAACTTACGGATTTGCGTAAAATTACATACAACTCTTCTAAACGCAATAAATGCTCAATTCAGTAAGACTCAGTAATGCCATGCTTCAATTGAAAATACGAATCACTACCAATTATTTTATGACAGTCACTATCCAAATTGCAACTTCTTAAGTGATGTCCATATACAGTTTCCCGGCAATGCAATCGCCCTCATCTGCATACGCCTTACGAAATAACAACACTGAAAGGCATCCGTGTTTCCCACATGCACGTTCACAGCAAGTGCCAAGAGTGTCCTACACGACATCTCATTGGTATTTCGTGCTCGGGAGGAAAGTACAAGACTTCTGGCTAAGTGGACATGTTTCAACTATTCAAAATAAATAATACTAACTTCTTCGAATTCATATTTGTTTAGCATTCCCATTACTTTCTCAGTACAGTAGATAAGTATCAAATGTATGTGAGTAAAAGCAACGTTATATTACCTATAAATTTTAGGTACCAATAAATTTTAGGTACCTATAAATTCCGGTACTTTAACATTGTAGATGTAGCGTAATATTTATTTCAACATGTTTCATCTCAACTCTTGTTTAAATAGACTCAGAAAAAGGAAACGCCAATAGTTATTGCTGTAGACGTTTACATCACTGTGCAAGTCATCAATCACTTTCATTTCAACTACACCAGTAATGGATATTACAATAAGGAAGTGCACCGTTTATTCGTCGAAACGCATTGCCTATTGTTTCGAGCGGCGCTTCTGGAACATTTCTGCGAACTAACGTTCAGCAACGTTTCAAGCCATTGCTTGCCTCATGAAAGTTGACTCTATGGAATGCACTTGGCAACCACCACTCACTTCCATTTGGGACCGTTAAAGCAACAGTAGAGTGAGCTGGCACTGTCCCGAGTACTTCCATTTTCGATCCACTAACATTTCAAATTAATTTTCCCTTCGCCCTTCGGCACTTGTTACCAGCACATTGTATTAGAAATAACAGTATTAGCACTTTCAATATATTCGCAAGTAGCCTATTTATTAACACATAAAATTAGATTTTGTAATTAATGTATGTTTTCTAATATTTCTTCATATTCATTTTTTCAGATTCTCTAAAAAAATGTACTATAACTTACGTAGGATATTATTTCAGGAGCCAAAATCTATAAGAGATACATACTACCTCGAAGTTTAAAATATTATAGTAATAATATAGTACGTTTTTGCGCACATTTTAAAACTTCTTGTGTATCGTGCATTACTGATCACTAAATAAATATCTAAAGAGACTAAATAGATATCAAAAGGCTACTATACACTAAATTAGAATAGGTTAGAATTAGAATAGAAAAGTTGTTCGTCGAAAAAATATTGCTCTTAATTTTGTTAAAGAAAAACTGCAGAAAAATTAAACAATGAAAAAAAATAAAGATTAAGATTCTTTAAGATGGAAAGAGCCAAATGCTAAACAGAATAGTACCCACAATATCGTTACGGCCTCTCTTCATGTTGTTGCAATAAAACAATCCGGAGTGTACGCACGAAACGACAAACTCATCAGTCACAATCCTTGAATAGCGATGAGCCGATGCACGTGCGAAAGGAGACGGAAGGTGCCACGAGGGCAATTAGCGAGGGCTTCCCAGTTCCGCCGCCTACACCTGCCGCAATGAGCAGCGTCACGTCCTGTCGCCCGCGCCCCCAAGCATTCCGCGCCATCTTTTCTTTACGCTCCCACAGGGTTTTATTTATTTATTTATTTGCTTCTTTATTTATTTATTTTTTAATTTATTTTTTATTTATTTTTTAATTTATTTATTTATTTATTTATTTATTTATTTATTTATTTATTTATTTATTTATTTATTTTTTGTTTGTTTGCTTGTTTATTTTTATTTTTATTTATTTTTATTATTTATTTATTTTTACATGTTGTGTAGGTACAAAATAAAATAATAAGAAGGGCGGTAGTAACAAAGGGAAAGGGAACGAACCCTTCTCTTGCAAATTATTCTCGCAACGGCCAGGCCTATGTTCGAAACAATACGACAAGCAGTAAACACCAAAATAAGAATCACTGACGGAACAGGTTTTCAAGAACAAAAACAATAAAAACATGAATTATTTTTTTGTGAAATTCAGTATTACCTTCAAAATCGATAATTTGATTACAACTTTCTTTAAAATCTACACAATAAAAACACTGAAAACAATTTTTGACAAAATCCACAACTACCTTAACATTTCATCACAACTTTCTCTTAAATTTTCACATTTGCCTCCATCAACTCCCTTAATCTCCATTAAACCCCTCGACGTTATAATTTCGACTCCGGTGCTGACAGTGCCTCCTTCGACCGAGGTAGTCGAAGCCTTCGGTCGCTCGACTAAGTGTCCCCTTCGCTTGATTGATTTATTGAGTAGTGATTTCGGGCGCGTCAACTACTGAGGTCATTATTCCCGTAAGTGTGGTGCAGTTTGCCATCGGGAGGTGGCAGCGATCTTCCCCCACTGGATGGCGAGATCCGGTACCGACGTATCGTCGACTAGCGGGGTTTTCCCTAATCAGGTATTTTCCACCAGCGGGACACCGCCCCAGCCGGGACATGTTCTAAGTCCCCGACCGGTCTCCCGGAATATGTGTAGTGTAGTGCATGTTAGTGTAAGTGTGTGTGTGTAAGGGGGAGAGGATAGGGCAAGGAAGAGGAAGGACAGATCGCGCGCGGTCCGTGGCCCGTTTGTTAGGGTACTGCTCCGGCATTCGCCTCGTGATGATCGGAGAAACCACGGAAAACTACAGATCAGAGCAGCCGGCCGCTAGAATTCTCCTCCAGACAGCGATTGAATTTGACCTGGCTGAAAAGCTAGTGTCGAAAATCCTGCCGCCGCACGGTGGTGCATTTTCCCGAAATCCTGGCCAAAACCTCAAAAATGAAATCGCGTTTACTGAACTTTTGCAAATACTACGACACACTGTATACTTGGGGGCATCTGTTTCTGCCCCCTTCGTGTCTCTGGGTCAATTCCCTTGGCACCAGTAGTCACCCGAACTTACCCTTCGCGGCGTTCGGTAGACCTGCAGTGCGAGAGTAACATAGAGAGACCGTCTTTATTTGTAAGTGGTGGCCATACAAAGTTGTGCAGAGAGAACTGGCAGTATGGATTCTCTTCCTCAAGGTTTGTAGAGTATTTTCATGTTTGTTTTATAATGCAATAATGCATAATACCGACGTGGGATGAATTATTAAAATGCATGAAATTAATACAATAATTTTAATTACTCATAAGTTCACGTAGGCTGAAAGTTACCAATTTCGCGGAATTCCGCGATGTTTCTAATTTCATTTACTAGCTGAATCTATCCTCTTTCGAATCCAGTTATAAAATCATGCCCCAACTTGCCCCATTAGTAAATATAAAGAATGAACTTTTCGTGAAATACGCGTGACCGCCGAATATGACTCGTCGAGATCCGTCCTGAGAACTGAAACTGCTTTTACAATGTGGTTTCTAGCGGAAAACTTGGATCCCTTTTACTGAAATAACAAATTTATATAATATTATAAACAAAAAAATTAATATTTTTAATTTTTGTAACAGATTATGACTATTCACTAATATTACATAAACATAATATTTATGTACATATTACACCTTCTCGACTGGATTACGCACATTTTATTTCATTAAAATTGTACATAAAGTAATATTTACATAATATGCGTCATCAAAGCTCGTCTTAAGGAAGGGTGTGCGCTCGATGAAAGGTCAAATACGTAAGTGATATCAAAGAAACTCATCATACCACCTTTAAAAAATAAATCAAAACTATAATTGATCGTAAAGTAATATTTGTTTAATTCACTCCTAAGTTACATGCCAACACTTATTCATATTAGTTTGTTATTGTTATAAAATTAGTATTATATTATTTTGTATGAAATAATACTGCAACTACAGTTTGAATATGGTCAAGAAACTTATTCAAATGCAATTCAAAGAAAAATGGTCTGAATGACAGTAATTCTTGAGAAATCTAAATAATCCTCAGAAATAATCGAATATTTATGGTAATGCATGCATAGAATCTATTCACAAAGATATAAGGCGGTATGGAGAAGGATTTCCGCGAACATGTTCAAGACTGCACCCAGTCCAGGAGATGTTTAATCGCCTGTTGAGATTTTCTGTTCCTTCATTTCCAACTTGAGGGATGTTTCCAAAAGAAAGTTAAAATTCTTGAACAAATATGCTTTGTTTCATTTGCCTGAGCCAAATATCACCGTAGGGAGAAATGTACTCTAGTGAAAAATGTGATCTTCCTTTCCGGTTCTTCGGATACTGTATATGAATTTTCTCTGACAGAGGGCATGAGATGGCATTAATAACATCCTTCTTTATGCCAAATGTTATCAATTAATATGTAAGTAATCCCTACGGTTTTCTAAAATCAATTTTGTGAATTGATAAAATTTAACCAAGTTTATATAGAAAGTATATATTTATATTTCACTGATTGAAGAAGTATATTATTCTGGTATTATGTTACGAGCTGCCTTACATTATAAAGATAATCCAAAATAAATTTCGTCGTCGTAGAAAACATACTATAGCTCTCAGAGGTTTTGGCCAGGAAATCGCCAAAATGCACCACTGTGCGCCGTGGGGAGTGTAACCTAGGACCTCCCGGTCAGAGGCGCTGCAGTGACATGAGTTGATGCACTGAGCCACCGCTCCCGGCGTGTCCCCTTCGCCAACGCGTTCCGCCCTTGGCAGCGGCCAGCCAGCGGAGCGGCCTGGGAGGCCCCGCGTTCTTCGGCGTCACTTTTCCCGGCTGCCCACGCGCGTGCGCGAAGGCCTGCCCGCCGCTCTGGCCGCCGGCCAGCAGCGCCCCCGGCGCATACGGGACGGCGAAGGTGTTGGCGGAGGAAGACTGAAGGGGTGGAGGAGAGGGGCCGAAAGAGGCACAGACGGCTGGGAGGGGAGGGCAGAAGAGTCCTGCGGAGGCACACAAATCGACGACCAATGTGTTGGCAAAGACTCACACACGGTGAAAGACTGAAGGGGTGGAGGAGTTGGTGAAAGAGACGCATGGGATGGAGGCAGAAGAGTCTGCGGAGGCACACAAATGACGCCATGTGTTGGCAAGATCACACAGGTGAAAGACTGAAGGGGGGCGAAGGATAGGACTAATTGATGGTGATTGGCGGCTGGAAGGAGAGTGCAGAAGTGTCATGCGGAGGCACACAAATCGGGGGGTTCAAAGGAGTCGAGGAGACGCACACAGCTGGGGGCAGATTGCAGGAGAGTCGCGCGGAGGCACACACCGGATGGAAATGTGTTGAAGGGAACCGGGGAATTGGGGGGATAAGAGACGCGAGCAAGGGGGAGGGTGGGGAATTGAGCAGGATGGAGGCAATGGGATGAATCAAGAAAACGTAGTCAGTGGCAAAGGAGTGACGGTGGAGATGAGCATGAAAGACACGGAGCTTGTAGAGACAAGATAGAAGAAATGTGTGCAAAGGACACACCGAGGGAACGCCGGGATTTGGTTGTTCATAAAATTAAGCCGGAGTTATTCAGAAAAAAATGACAGTGTTGCCCAGTGTTTTCCGTCAAAAAATCCAGCCCGTGGAAGGGTCTGGTGTTCTTCTCTCTGCTTCGTATACTTGAAAACAGCCAAGAACGTCTTCCTCGATTTATAAGAAACTGAAGGAGACAGATGGGAGGGGAGTGCAGAAGAGTCGTGTGGAGGCACACAAATCGAAGGCTCATCCCGTCATGGAGGACAGGAAGCGTTCGTTTTCTTATAATTTTGGTAGAGGATCAAAGCTTGAATATTGAAATGTGTACGTCTTCTGGTGAAGCGTAAATTGACATGTATAATTTAATAATAAATGAATCTTTATGAAATACCAACATGTGACAGTGGCGAGTGGTGGTTGTAATGAAGTTGGTGAAGGACAGGTTAGTGGCAGAGGGGTTGGTGGAAGTAAATGATATGGTGAAACGAGGGTAGCTGCAACGGTGATAGCGGTAGCGGTGGAAGTGGTGATGGCGGCGGCGGATGATGTAGTGGTAATTGGATAGATACATAGATACGAGTATTAGATAGATATGTTGTAGATTAGACGGATAGGTAGTTGGTGGATTAGAAGGATAGATAGATGGTGGATTAGAAGGATAGATAGATGGAGGTTAGTGATGGTAATTGGATAGATTGGTAATTGGCTGGAGGTGGACGGTGCCAGTAAAGACGTCGCCGTGGCAAGGCTCCGGGGCGCGCGCCAAGAGCTCGTGCGAGGTCGCCGCTTTGGCCACTGGCTGAATGCGTAATGCAGATACGCAATTTTCGCGACACTGCGCAAAGGACTTCTCGCCAAGTCGCGTTTGCAAAATAACGATGCCAGGGTGACGCAATCGCTGAATCAAACATGAGGTACATAAAGATTTACGGCCCTGTACTTCGGTATCAAGGATACAAACATATTTGTGTGTACCACATTGAAGCAGTACTCCCTTGGGGCAGTACATTTGTATAATCCTTGCATTACATTGGGTCTCAACTCCGCAGTGGCAATACTTCCCACTCAGAAGGTGGTGACCAGGAAACTCTGTCTAGCTCAGTGAGTAGCGTGTCAATCCGGTACTGGCTTGATTGATTAGTGTTTTTGGCAGGTGAACTAAGGTCATTAGGTCCGTAAGTGAACTGCCTTTGTTTATCAAGGAAGGTGGCGATGATCTTCCCCCACTGGATGGTGAGATCTGGCGCCGGCACGTCTACACGTAGGCTTGTGGAGTTTTCCCCAACCAGGTATCTCCAAATAGCATGCAAAGCCTCAGCCGGGACAAGCTCTAAGCTCCCGACTGGTCTCCCGACTTTGTGTGTGTGTGTGTGTGTATGTTTGTAAGTAAAGGCTGAAGGAAGAGTAAGGAAAGATGCGCGCGGTCCATGGTCCGCTTGTTAAGTTACAGCTCTGGCATTCACCTGGCGTTGATCGGAGAAACCACAGCAAATTACCAATGAGAAAAGCCGTCGGCTAGAATTCTCCTCCAGACAACGGCAGAATACTAATGTCGAAAATTCGCCATTGTGGGATTCGGACTGGAGAAGTGATGGCACATAACTTATGGGAAATGATATTATAGATCATTGCGTTCTCTCACTTGATGGTGCGTTGGAACCTGATGGGGACGGAAATGAGACGAAAACTAGTTATCTATCGTAGGGCCTGGAAACCGTCCTGGCACTGTAGTTTGCCGCAGGAATACTGCATTGATGGAAAACTTTTCTATGACTCAGATTGCATGCGATCACACCAAAAAATTCATTTCAAAGAAGCGGCAATGATTACACATAGGGTCAATTTTTTTGTGATCAGTTATTTAACTAAACTACATGGAATAATTTCAGTGAATCGTTCATTACAACAATTTTTATTCCTTTAAGAAAGTTTGTGCAACAAAAATGCTTATATTGTTTAAGTTTTAATATGCACAAACTGTTCCCAATATATATCCAAATTATCTTGAAATATATTTGTTTCTGAAATGTGCAAATTATTCGGGGAAGCATCTACACTGACGGTAAAGAAAAAACAATATTTATGATCAACTGTAAACACTAGCGATGAGTCAACAACCTACACCGTTATATGTTCTTTCACTCTGTTAAATCAGGTATCCGTTAGATCTCTTTATGTGGGTAGCGAGGGTGTCGCACCTCGAACGATCACTCTTGGGACGGTTGGTGCGTTAGTCAACCAAGCGTGTAAGAGCGAAAAAATTATGTGGCACATTCATAAACCGAGGATCCGGGCACAGTTGCGAAAACAACCCAGCGTTAGCAACCACGAGGAAAATAAAAATGTGCGTGGTCTCTTAGAAACTAGAAGCTAATCGACCTTCACCGAAAATACGTTTTTGCCTTGACATTAGAAAAGCGACGCTCATGTTTTAGTAGAAATTCCTTTCGTGGAAAAAGGAAATAAAAGAAAAGAAAACATCCGCCGCAAATTGTAGTCGGAATGCTGTCTTAACCCGCGTGGGACGTTAGGTCAGGTGTTCCTTTTCTGATAGCAAACAAGCGCTCTTCCTTCGTTGTGGTGGCTAGGATGAAAAAGAGGGATGGCGGCAATAACAGCACTACTGACGACTAGGATGAAAGTCATTTTCAGTCACCACATTCTCGTCCTTCAAGGCAGGGATGGGAGATAAAAGACTTAGACGACGGATAAGAGAAATATCAAAAAGAATTGGATGCAGCATGTAATAGTCTAGATCGAAGAGAACGCAGATAAAATTACGACGGGGGAACGTGGTGAGTAAATGAAGGAGAAACAAGGGGGAAACATTTTTTTACTTTTTTGGATTTTGTACAAAGTAAGATATTTCAAAATATAATGGTATTCGGTTTACTTTCTCTGTGTGCCCATTCACCTCTTTATCTTCATTTACAATTAACTGTTTTTAACATATAACTTAGTCGCCTTCTTTATTAATTTTAAACTTTGATTTTGAACCCTATTTTTCTTCTTCCTCCCTCCCATGCCTAGCAGTTCTCGAACTAAAATCTCATCCCATTGTTACTCGCTCTACTTCCTTTTAATTTAAGAGAGTGATGTACATAGCAAAATTTAGAGTAAAATAAGGGAGGTAATGGCAGAACACGAAGTTTCAGATTTAATAAAGTTAAACATTAGTTTGAACCGAGTTTAAAGATTTCAGCTAATTACTCAAAATTCAACATTTTCTTTTTTACATAACATCAGTCTCTCACCTTTTCCATAAAAACAACAGCACTAACAAATTAAATTCTTCTCAGGTCTACTGGAATTGACTAGGGAAACGCTGATTTCGGAGTTGCCTGATAAAAGCTTTCAGAATTTTCCTGAATAGAACTCCAATTTTCTTGATTACTTCAACTGTTCGAGAGCAATGTTTACTAGACTGCTCCAACATACTTGATTCGAAGCTGTTGATTTCCCTGAGATCGTTGGGGGAAGATAGTGACCGAGACTGTGGGTTGACAAATATTTGTCTGATGCTGCCTGTCAAGGAAAGGAAGATGAACGACGCTGAATTTAGAACCGCGATTGTCGTACGAGTGGCTATCCTTGACGTCATGTTTAATGATTGTTGAAAAGCAATCAGTAGCATTTATTCAACTGTGTTATAAAATAATTAACCACTTTTTCCACATAATTAGCCAAATAAAATCGGTGGCTTGGTGCAAGAAGGGCCAGTTTTTAGCAATTTTCGATTTGTAAGGCCAATGTGTACTTTAAAGCGTCTTCTTTCAGTGCAAGAAAGGCCAGAATCAAAAGTCGATCACATGTGATTTCACTATCGATCTTTTCATTGCCTACGATCGTTTTGTCATTTCGATGGTGTAAGAAAACCACACATTCTATTAAACTTTGAATATTGACATTGTTCCTTCTTGCACCAAGCCACAGAAATAATTAGCCTTTTTTTCAGCCCCACATGTCCATCACTTCCACTGCAACCGTGCCAGGCAGACGCCCAAGGGTGAACAAGGTGTCAAGTCAACGAAAGAAAACAGTGCACCCAAGGCCAAGGGTGAATCTTGTGACCATTCCAGGAGGGCGAGGTTATGAGGGCCACGCCTCCCCCCAAAGGCATAAAGTTTTCATTCGTGATCTTCTTTTATTAGCCAAACCGATTTAAATATTTACTTATCATAGAATTACGGAATTATTTAAAAAAATAATATTGTATATCATCGAATATAGTCTACAAAAATAACTACTGTATGTATATTATTTAACAAAAATTTCTGATGGGCCCCTTCAAAATGATGGCTGGATCCGCCCCTGGATGGAACGGAGTCGGCTGCAGGCGAAGGAGCGTGCGGTGCAGAAGGCCACCGCCTCGCCGGCGCGCGGCCACTTTCTCCGGCTCCAGCGCTGGCCGGCCGGTTGCGTGGCCGGCGCGTGCGGGGGCTAGCAGGTGCCTCTGCGGGGGCAGGTGGCGCCGGCCGGGGGGGGGGGGAGGTCCGCGTCGCGCGGGGGGGGGGGTCGGCGCTCCGCGAATGTGGGGCGCCTGCGAAGGCTGACACCGATACTGAGGGGGGGGGGGGGGCGATATCTTCGCGCGACGCGACACGCTCCAGACACCTGACCTGCGACTCTGCGATGGGATGCAAATTGGTAGTCGGTGGCGCGTCCGGG